>JAOUZG010003378.1:1684326-1726433 GCA_026289955.1 Argiope argentata
TATATATATATATATATATATATATATATATATATATATATGTATATATATATATATGTATGTATGTATATAAATGGGGGGGATCTAGCCGCAACTTCCAAAAATATTAGACTCTTCATATAACGGAGGTTTTAGTGGCGAGGTGGCTAAGTTTTTTTTAATAACATTTACGAGTTCAGTTTGAAAACTTCGAAAACGAGTTCAGTTTGAAAAGAAAAAATAAGAGAATTTATTTAGAGTTAAAGGGGAAAATTTACAAGGGGAAGTATTTACAGGGAAATATTAAATGGATTAAACAATGGTGATATTAAACAAACAGAAAGTTAGATTATTTCCTCTAGGAGGACGTTAGAAATAAAAAAAGGCATTATGTGACTGAAAACATTTTACCGCCTAGCTTTGTGAGCGCGAAACATCTTTATCGTAGGGTGTTAATAGGCCTCTGCTGGAATAATGTGACAGTGTTTCAAAAGCGATAGATGACGTTGCTCTGGAATGCTGTATTAATTAAAATTATCGCCCTGTGGGAGATGATATAACCTTTTATAATTCTCGCTTTGAACTAAGTTTACAATCGGATGTTGATAAAGGCAAAAATGAAAGCACAAATGATGGTTAAATAAAATAACCCCGAGGTATATCCTATATATACACTGAAGTGACAAAAGTCATGGGATGACTGTTAATATCGTGTCGATCCTTCCTTTGCCCGGCGAAGTGCAAAAACTAGACGTGTCATGGAGTCTACAAGTCGTTGGAAGTTCTCTGAAGGAATATTGAGCCATGCTGTCTGTATAGACGTCCATAATTGTGAAAGTGTGGATGGTCCAGGAGTTTGGGCACGAACGGACCTTTCGATGATGTCCCATAAATGCTCGGTGCGATTCATATCGGGCGATCTAGGTGGCCAGATCATGCCCTGGAATTGTCCGGAATGTTCTTTAAACCAATTGCGAACAGTTCTGGCCCGGTGACATGGCGCATTGTCATCCATAAAAATCCCATCGTTGTGTGGGTACGCGAAGTCCATGAATAGCTGCAAGTGATCTGCAAGCAGCTGAACATAACCATTTCCAGTCAATGATTGGTTCAGTTGCACCAGAGGACCGAGTCCATGCCACGTAAAAACAGCCAACACCATTATGCAGCCACCACCAGCTTGAACAGTGCCTTGCTGACAGTTTGGGTCCATGGCTTCGTGGGGTCTGCGCCACACTCGAACTCTACCATCTGCTCGTAACAACTGAAATCGTGACTCATCTGACCACACCATGGTTTTCCACTGGTCTAGGGACCATTCGAAATGCTCACGAGCCCAGGAGAGTCGCTGCAGGCGATGTCGTGCTGTCAGTAAAGGCACTGGATTCGGTCTTCTGCTGTCATAGCCCAAGGAAGACAAATTTCACCGCACAGTCCTATCGGACACGTCCCTCGTACGCCCCACATTGATTGCTGCAGTTATTTGACAAAGTTTTGCGTGTCTATTAACATTGACCATTCTACACAGACGTCGGCGGTTCGGCGGTCTCGGTCGTTAAGTGCAGGTGGTCGCCCACTGCGCTGTCCATGATGAGATGGGATGCCTGAAATTTCATACTCTCGGCACACTCTTGATACTGTGGATCTCGGGATGTTGAATTCACTAACGATATCCGCAATGGAATGACCCATGCGGCTAGCTCCAACTAACATTCCACGTTCAAAGTCTGTTAATTCTCGTCGTGCCGCCATAAATCGCGAAAAATCTGTTCACATGAATAACTTGAACACAAATTAAAGCTTTGGAAAACGAACTGCGCATTTATAATTTTTCGCTGCGATACTGCTGCGATCTGTATATTTGCATATTGCTATCCCATGACTTTTGTCACTTCAGTATATATATATATATATATATATATATATATATATATATATATATATATAACAAAAAATATTAAAAGGATGGGATTATAATTAGGATGTACTTATTAACTTTTAATTTATTTTGAAAATTTGTAAAGCAAGGCATTAATTGAAATAATTTTGAATAACTTTTTTATGTATATCTTTCATTTATATACAAAGTTGTATTTTTCTAAAAGTACTTCCTTATTCACAATCCAGTTCTTTAACTATTACATCAAGACAGGTGTCTTGAATTCGTCTGCAAATATTTACTGAATTTACAGCATACATTTTACACACAGTAGAACGTAAGAAAATTCATCAATAGATCAAGCAGGTCTCAAGTCAACTGAGATAGGATCAAATTTAACAGGTGCTTGTAAACCTTTCCACCTATTAAGAAATGCGGCATTTATCCATAGTCAAACAGCTGATATTTGATGAGGATGAGCACAATCTAGTCGTGACCACACCCACACCTGTAGATGTTCTGCCAAACGGCAAATAAATCAGATATAATGACATTCAAAACTAACGGAATATATTAATTTCCATTCAGAATACTATTGCATAAAATAAGATCAATCAATCAATCTAAAAAATACCACTCCATATATTTATAGAAAATTTAAACTGATGATCTTATACTAAGAATTTTTTTTTCTTTTGAAAAGCGCCGTTTTTATGATCGATGCTATCGCCCTTTTTAAAACGGCGTTCATTTGTCCAAATTAATTAACATCTGATAAAAATATTTGATTTCATCTGAAGTCGGTCTCAATTTTTAAAAAAAATCTAAACGCTCATCATGATTTGATTGTAGTTTGTCCTTGGAGTCCATGAACGCTATGTAGATTTCAATAATAAGTTTGAAGTATTATCAGTACAATTGTTTTTTTGGAATTAATAATTTGGATTTATAAAATAAAAAATAAATGAGTAGTCTTTGGTGAATTATCTGCTTTAAAATCAAATGAGTCTCTCTGTTCGATAAATTATATGCATTTTCATACATTGTTCATTTGAAACATGAACTTAATCCGACAAATGTTGGAAGAATAAGGGAAAAAAATTTAATACCAAGCAAATGACGGTATCAACAATGACGGTATCAAGCAAGGACAATCGTTGTTAACTTGTGACTTTTGAAATCATTTGTCCCAATAATAAATTATAAAATTGTATCTTTATTATCAAAATATTATACAAATATTTTAACATATCCTCACATTTCCTATTCCTTCTGATTTTTATATTTTTATTTTATAGGGATGCCTTATTCATTGTTTTTGGAAATTGTGGAACTAGTTTCTTCGCTGGATTTGTAATATTTAGCATTGTTGGTTTCATGGCTCACGAACTTGGAGTTTCTGTTAACCAGGTGGCAGCTCAAGGTAACAGACCTCAGTTTTAAATGTTTGTATGATTAGGGTTCCAATTTTTTTAAATTGAAAATACACTGGCTTCGGCATTTTAACTTCTTGGGTGAGTACATTTTTTTCGAAACTTTGATAAAGTTACTCTGACAACAAAAAGAGTGGATTTGAAAGGAAAGAAAAAATTCTGCTTGTTTTTTTTTCTACATAGGGCTATTTACACGTATGCATAAGTATTAGAGCACTATTTAGATGCAAAATTTGAGTACAGCAATATACCATTGAGAAGGAAAGAAGGATTTACGCACTTCTCTTGCGCATCACACAGCTGGCTCTCATGGCCTTTCTCTGCACAACGGGCGAGAGTTAGTTGCTTTCGGCAGGCAGTTTTAGCATGTCCGAAACGTTGGCATTGGTAGCATCGGAGGGGGTTCGGAATGTAAGGACGCACGGCTAATTTCATATAACCCACTTTAACAGATTCTGGTAATTTAGGGTTTTTAAATGTTAGAATAAAATGTTTTGTAGGGAGGAGTTTAAGCCAAGATTCCCTCTGACTGCTCCGGCGGATACAAAGAGCATACGCTTTATCTCGTTTAAAAGCAATTAGATTTTTCGTATAAGACATCTACGGAATCTGTTGCAAAATTGCTTTTGTTTTTTGAAACTATCGTGGCAAGCGTTATTCCACCACGGTCTACAAAATTTTCTTGTACTTGGGAAAAGCTTAGGAATTCTATTTTTTGCAGCATTAATAATGCTGTCAAGGATTTGTTGTACAGCCGCCGTTATATCTGCAGTATAAACCATAGCTTCAGAAATTTTTGCTTGTTGTGTGAATGCATACTAATCCACTCGCTGAAACAGAAAATGAGAGGACCCTGAGTCATACCACTGCTGTCAGCATGGGAAATTGCTATAGGAAAATGATCACTACCATAGAGATAATCTTCAACCGTAAAATTCCAAAACGGCAAGAGTACTGGGAAACATATTGCAAGATCTAGACTGTGAAAGAAGCCTGTGGGTTCGTGGATATAAGTCTTTTCATCATTATTGAATAGACAGAGACAGTTATAGAAATAAACTGTTCGATCTGCCACCCACGAAAATTTGTGCTTTCCGAGTCCCACAAAGTAGAATGACCATTAAATTCACCAAGTGGAATAAATGGCACTGGAAGTTGATCCACTAAACTGTCAAGATCTTGTGGACTAACAGAAGAATTAGGCGGCAAATATATATAGAAGATTTTAATTAATGCTCGTATATTCACTTGAACAGCTAAAACTTGCAAATCAGTATGGTGAGAAAAGTGCACCCGGAAAGGAATTGGAAATAAGAATGCAGACTCCCCCAGAATTATGTGAGCTGTTTTCTGAATCTTTTCGAACAGTGTTATATCCACGTAATTTTAGTGATGTGTCTGTCTTCAAGAATGTTTTTAAAGAGAATTTTCATCGCAACTAATTTGGAGGTCATTATCATCTTCTTCAGAGGGATGAAGGAAAATGCTATCGTTACTTTTGTACACGCCACCAAAGATATACAATAAGAACTTGTCGACCTTACCCTGACTCAAAATCCCCAGAGGGACAGAGTTATACAAAGTTGATTGTTTAATTTTTTGAGGAAGATCTTTTTGAGAGATGACACGTTTGAAAATTGTAAGCTCAAGGTTTTGTTCTGTTTGACTTTCCGTTGATGATTTTCTGGTTTGCTGGGTTCAAAAGTACTAGTTACAGAATTTCCAGAATCTGTATGAAACAATTTTGGTGGAGGCTTAGTTTTGGAAATAGTCTGCGCACAATTTGGTTAGAAGCAATTTGAACAAAATTGTTTTTTCGCAATAGATGCGTACGTCACTCCTGGTGTTGGCGTCTCAGCGATACCATCTGTTTTTCTAATATCCAACGAGGGCAAGATCGAGCAAAGGAGCTTTGATTGCTATCACAATTCATGCGCCTTTCCTGTGCACACCATTGCTGGCTGTCGTGGCCTTTTTCTGCACAATGGGCACAGGTGAGAGTACCGGGACAGCTGGATTTAGAATGCCCAAAACGTTGGAATTGAAAAAATCTTAGTGGGTTTGGTATATATGTCCTAACAGTCAATTTCATGTTGCCAATTTTTATGAATTCAGGTAATTTAGGATTTCTAAACGTGAGAATTAAATGCTTAGTAGAAAGGAGTTGTCCATCCCGTCAGACGACGTACATAAATTACTCCCTTTGGCTTCAATTCAGCAGTAATTTTTTCAATGGAATCATTAAACAACTCTCCACACATTATTACACCTTTTGAAGAATTTAATGTAGCGTGAGCACTTACACTTACAGATAATGTTCCAAGTGTTTTCGTTTTCATTATTCGTTTTGATTGCTTGTGGGAACTCACTTCCACAAGCAAATCGCCAAATCGTACCAAGCGTTCCAGTTAAAACCTTTTCAACAAGAAATGGTGAAGCATTATGAAATCTCTCATTGTTCGTAGTAATGCACTTTATGATATAAAAATTTATCAAAATGAATTAAAGAAGAAGAAGGAATCTTTTTACCCACTGAAGAAAGCCGGTTTGGATTTGCCCATATGACATTACAAAGGATTCAGGCCCAGCAGAATCGCCCACCATGGAGCCCTACAAGGGATGACAGTAACTTGCTTTAGATGTTCCTAGCCTCAGTACTTACCACAATGCTTACTGGTACCTATACGTTGGGAGTTACCACCGGGGACAGTGACCACCCTTAACGTCAAGCCCAAGGTGTAACCCCTGCGCTTTATCCCTAGCAGAGTAATCACTCATGTGGTTAGATTCCGGCCGATGGACACACTTCTAAGCTCCTGAGGGGGGTCAGACAGTTGAAATCAATATTTAAATTTTTCTTTAGAGTCCTTTGTAATAATGGTAATTTTTTTAGTTAGTCATGTTCGATATGTTACTCTAGATAAGGTTTCCAAAATTTTAAAAATTTATTCATACCATTGGTTATTCTACATAAATTATGTAATGCTTTTTATATATATGAAGTAATTTTAAATACTCTAAACATGACTATAGCTCACAGTGCTAGGCTGCAATTGTAAATAATAACTATCTGAGCTTATAAGGGTTATGTTATCTTTAGTTACAAGAGGTGGTGAAAATACCGATGTCTTTCGAAAAGAAAGTTCCTTAAATGAGTATTAATGATGTGTAAAATAAGGTATTTTGATATTTAAAAAACAAACTTTTACCTTTGTTTGTAAATCCTGACTTATGTTATCATGTAGGTGCTGGTCTGGCTTTCGTTGCATACCCAGAAGCTGTTTCTCGACTACCTGTTTCACCACTCTGGTCCTTCCTCTTCTTTCTTATGCTCATGACGTTAGGACTTGGAACTCAGGTAACATAATACATGCAAAATTCTTTCTGTTTCAAAGGCTGGCAAAATGAAAAGAATTCAAACGGAAGTTTAAACTAATACCATGACATGAACTTATGTCATCTATGTTTCCATGTTCTTGGCTAAAATAACTACACAAACGAAAAAAATTACATTATGTGATATGCATTTTGGAGAAACCATATTATTTATTCGATGGTAATTATCAATTCCATTAACGCCTTCTTCTAGTAAAAAATTAATTACTGCGTGCTGTCCTGTTTGGATACAAGGAATTTCTTGTTTTGAGCATCTGACTCATTCACCTACAAACTGTTTTATACGAGAATTTGTTTGAGAAATATTAGTTTATAGATGTTTATTTATTAAAAAATATTCTATCGGATAATCTTTCGTTATAAATGTAGCATATTCTCTCTTCCGATTTATTTTCGAAACTCATTTAGAGTCTTCATGTGAGTACTGCTGACTGTAAGCAATGACCAATACCGAATACACGTCTTCTCTAAAAAAATTTTGAATTTCTTCCGTTTTTAAAATAAGTACAGAACAATTCTTTCATGATAAATAACCCTTGAAAATTTCGGTCTAATTCAAATAGTGCTGAATGTATATAAGAATTCCACATTGTAGTTTGATTAGGACTGTATGACCAAGAGAAATCATAGTTTCCCCCCTCTAATTGATAAGAACATCATCTTTTACACTTTCATTTTTTAATAAAAACAAACAAACAAACGTTTCCTTGGAATAAAAAAATGCAACGGAAATTTTGGAATCAGTTTTCCTCATATTTATTGCATATATTATCTTAAACTGCTTTTATAATAACTGCTTTTATATCGATACAAATGATATTGAGGATTTTATAATATTACTCGCTAATATAATATTATCATGTCAGCTCATCGTTGGAAAATTGCACTTCATGGTATGTAAAACATGATTGCTCGTGACAGATTTCATAGCACAATGTCTGGTTTTCATTTCTGTTTCACTTCAAGTTGCGTCCACCTACCAATAAAATCTCAAAATTTCACCAATAAAGCCTCATTTTTATTTGGACTAAACATTTAAAATACAAATTACAAAATGCTTACATCATTAAAAATAACACGGAAGCATTTTTAGTACCAAATATTTTAAAGATTTATCAAAAGGCAAAATGAAAAATAATATTGAATTTCGATCAATAAATATCCTGTTAAAAATTCCATAATAAACTCTTGACATCAAATAGTTATCAAACCAAAATAGTATTAAAAAAAAGATGTTCAAGTTCCTAAAACATATGATTTAAAAAAATCAATATTTCATGTTATCTCTTCTTTAAAGAATCTATTTGCAAATTTCAAATAAAATTAAATTTATGAAATTCCGAAATATTATTAAATATATATTTAACTTGAAAGAAGACTGATACATTATGAAAAAATAGAATTTTGTGAAAGAAGAATTTAAAGCTCTCGTAAGGCAATACTGCCAAGAGATAAAGATTGAAACACAAATTTTAACGAGGTATCTCGAAGAATTATTGGGCAATTTGAAGACTTTCTAATAAGAAAAAACGGAGAATTTCTCTTGGAAATGCAAAAGCAAAACCGTGTGAGTATTTTTGATATGCATTTCAGATCAAATAATGTTTTTAATATTTGTTGGGGAGGTAAAGAGAATGGAAACTAAATGCCTTCGTTTGTTCTGAGGAGTCAATGAACAAATACTTCAAAAGACGCCAGCGGTGAAGAGGGAGGGGACCGAAAGGATACAAAACGAATAAAATATTTTAATGGCAACACATAGGGTGTCTCAAAAAAGCGGAACAAGACTTTATTTCTCTAAGTGTTGAATCTAGATGTATAATTCTATTTATAAAGTTTCATTAAATCGAGTTAGAAATTGTATGAAAATTTTTTTAGATTCTGTGAAGGTTGATAATAAAATTGGATTTTCATTATGCACCTATAGTAAAAAAGTATCAGTTAATAAAATGTTTACACACAGCATTTCACAGTTGTTGTTTTTTTCAACAAAATTTATTGAGATATCTTAATTTTTATATTTAGTAGGACTAAACACTAATGTCCATGAAAGTATTTGCTTTAGAAATGCAAATTTATTAAATACAAAACAAATTTCATAAGAGAAATACTATCTTGACTAGAAAAAAAATTGCTACTCACACTTAACATTATTCATTTCGACTTGTTCATAATTACATCTTCGGATGGATTAGATTGGATTTTTTGGCGCAAGAGCCAAAGCTGACCATATTGCTCCAAAACTAGTAATATGAGTATATATCCAAACGATCTATTAAAGAAAAAATTTCTTTAAGGTTAAAATACAAATAACGTTTGGCACTTATAAAAACAAAGCACAATAAGTCTAAAGTACAGAGATCTTGAAATTACGACTCCGATTACGGAAAAATTTTAAGATGTTTAAAATCCTTATGAAATTCATATAAAATGGATACAATTTATAACTCTTAAAAACTCAAAGATATTCTTGTGAGGGTGTTCTCCCCCCAACTCATGCATCTCCATTGTTAATGAACCATAAAACCGCATACAATGAGAATGAAATTTAGGGACTGAATTAAAATATATAGAACTGTAAGATTAACATTGCAATCTTAGAACATAGATGCACGCTGACCAAACAAAAGATGTCTGTGAGTAAATCGAGTGTGACCATTGCTTAGTCTGGTTAATTTGACATCTGCCCCTCTAATCGAGACAACAGACCACAAGTTAATAGTCGGTGTATAAAAATCGGTTTTTAAAACCACAAAAAATAGTCAGTTTATTGCGACTTCAGCTTAATATTGATAAGAAAAACTTGAGAAGTTTAACATTTAAGGTAACTCTAAAACGTAACGTTATTCCGTAGAAGGAAAAGGTCTTTTTTTAGCAATTACATGAGTGATATTAAGCTTTCGTAGAAAAAAATTGCATATTTCATCAGCAACGAGGAGCGTTTTGATCTTCTGATGGCTTCTGCTGTATGTAAACGTAGAGCAGCTGCTTGCATATGTACGTATTGTTTAATGAATGCAACTTTGTGAATGCTTGTAAATACTTCATTCAAATTATTATTGACCATTTTTGGAAATCTAGTTATGAATTCATTATTATTTTTGGATTTCGCTCTTTTAATATCTTGACAAATTTTACAGAGAAAAGTGTGAAACTTTGTGTGGGGAAATTAATGTAAGACATTTTTTTTTTACTAAATGAAAATTTTATATTATGAGGATTGTACAAAAAAGTGTTTAATTTTTTTAAAGTTAATTGTTAAATAATTCCAAGTGTATATATGTAACACAATTTTGGCCGAAAAGAAGATAAAATTGGAATTATCCTTCCATAAGAAGGCATGGATGGGGAGAAGAGATGAAAAGTATCTGCTGAGATAAGAACGCTACAGAAAAGCCCTTAATGCTTTTATATTTGGATTAAGAAATATGAGAGCATTTTAGAATAAAGTAATATGGGCTCATTTAGTTTTCAAAAATCAAGAATTAATTAGACTTTAAATTATACTGAAGATATCATTAAATACATATAACTACCTGCCTTATTTAATGAATTTTATAACTGGAGGCATGATTCTACGTACAGTACATAAGAAAATAAAAAAATTCTCACTTTTTGAGATACTTAGTAGATATCGCACCCAGAATTATTCGGCATATTTACGAAGAAAATCTATCCATTATTTCACATATAAACTGAAATTCTTTCAGGTACAAAAGTATTTGAACGTTTGGCAAGTGTTTCATATAAGAAGAGAACAGTTCGAAACAGTAAAAACAGTTCGTAATTTTATACAGAAAAATTACGAGAAAATGTGGTTTGAGGGTAAAACTGCACACTAATAACTTTTCCTAAAATGAGACTTTTTGCAAGTACTTGGGTTTAATGAGGGTTATAAAAAGAAATAGAAAAGCAATTGTTAATGACAGAAAAAAATAAAACTGACTCATGACAAATAATTGTTAAAATGAGAAATTGTTAAGTTTCATCTTTGGAATTGGGAAAGGTTTATCTGATAGTACATTGACTCTAAGGTGGTTTGGGTACAGCGGACGTGGCTAAAGCGGTCACATAAGATTTCGTGGTCAGAGCAGACACTCCGAAACTCATCGAGGTTAAAGCGGACACATTTTTTCGCCATCTTAGAACAGAGAAAGAGTGCAGATAAATAAATACTTTTAGAATTCCCCAATATAATTTAAAACTGTATTTTATGTGAAAACTCTCTTTCACTTAGGGTAACTTATTTTAAACCGAAGTTTTTTACGATTATCGAATTACAAGGATTTACACGATTATCGAATTACTAGGATAAATACATTTTTGCCAATCAAATTTAATTATTTATAGTAAGATATTCTAATATGAATGAATTTTAAACGTAGCGAAACGTGTGAAAATAAAAACTTTCAGAGAAATATTTAAATATTAACAGTAAGTAACAGTATAATGAAGGGAATGAACGAATTTCAACAATTCCAGGACGAATTCAGGTATACATTTTCTTTACAGTGATGTGTCTTTTCTTTTACACATACCCAACTCATTCCTAATTTATATTTTCGATGTAAAAGGTTCCGATAATAATCTACAACTAAACCTTCTTTTCCTTTTTTATAGACAATTAATTTGTTAAAATGGCTATAGGTTTCATCACAGATTTTTTCGACGATATGAAACGACATATCGTCGAAAAAAAAGATCAAACATCTACTGAGGCAGGTCTTCTCTCTCAAAAGTATTGGCTTATTTCTACAATAACTGCCAAGCTTGAAACTATACAATAGAGGGCATGTGACTGATTAGAGGTAGTTTTGTGGTGGTTTATAGCGCAAAAGCCAAATTTGGCCATACTGTGCCAAAAAAAGAGATTAACTTAAAAAGCTCAGTGAAAGTTAAGAAAATAAAGATATTTCCATTGAAATACGAATTACCATTACTTCCTCAGGCAGGAAAATACAAAAAGTAGGTATAGAATAGTTTAAAAGGAGTAGATATTTATATATAAATGAATAAAAAAGGAAGATACAAGTTGGAGGATAAACTAAACATTGAATACAAAGGTAAAATGTGCTAAATCTGATTCAAAAGGCAAATAGGCAAATAGATCTTAAAAAGTTTTAAAAAAATTTGAGTGGGATTTTTCACCAACTAAGTCATGTAGAGTCAATGATGTTGAATTAAAAAATTGAATACGATAAGCGTTAAAATTAGGACATTCAATTAAAATATAATTCACACTAAAATCGATATGACATCGGGGACAAATCGGTGGTCTCTCTCCGAGAAGATGTCGATGCGTATATCGAGTATGTCCTATGCGAAGGCGTGTCAATTTGACATCAGGGCCACGCAGAGGCAACACTGGCCACAAACAAATATAGGGCTTAATATTATGCAGTTTATTATAAATATGTTTATCCCACGTTTCTTGCCACAGAAGAAAGGTATGTTTTGTTATTAAGTTCTAAATATCGCCGTATGGTAACTCATAATGACAAAGGGTAGAAGCGATTTTAGCAGCGTGATCAGCCTGCTCATTTCCAACTATTCCAACGTGACCAGGAATCCAACAAAATAAAATACTAAAGCCTCTATGACGGAGAGACTGCAATAGTTCCAAGATCTTAATTGCAACTGGATGAAAGTTAAAATGGTAGAGAGTTTCAAGAGAGCTCATACTATCCATGCAAATGCAAAACTGATGTTGTACGGAAAAGGAAATCTTTCCCAAAGCACAGAAAATCGCCAGTAACTCAGCAGATAAAACTGAAAATGATGTATGAATACAGAAACTGTGTATTTCATCACCAAATACAACACTGCAACCAACATGTCTGTCCGACTTGGAGCCGTCAGTAAATATAGGGATATAGGAGGCATACTGTGCCTGATGGAAATTAAAAAGTTGTTGGATTAAAAAGTTGAAAATTTAAAAAGTTGGAGCAGTTGTAGCTTTATTAAAAGTCGATGAAAAATTTAAAAAGAAAACCAAGGAATCTCCTAAGGGGAAAATATTTGAAAATCTATTAACTGGAAATTAGAAAACTGGAGTCCCGAATCATGAAGTAGGCTTTTGATTCGCTCGCAAAAGACTGTGAGATGTTCGAATATTGTAAACTATTCTAAGGGTAACCGGAATAGTCTTATGTGTTACAGGATGATTTTGGAGGCTCTGTGCTTGGAAGTAGTACTGCAAGGCAAGTTTTCTTCGGTGCAAATACAAAGGCAGTTGGTGACAAATGGCGTAAAGGTTTTCGGTTGCGAAGTGCGGAAAGCCCGGAACATATTCTAAGGGCAGAATGATGCACAGTATCCAGAAGACGAAGTGTAGTAAGGTTGGCAGTGCCATATACAAAACACTCGCAGTCAATCCTAGGTAAAATTAAGGCTTGATATAGACGGAGTAAGGACGTGCGATCTGCACTCCAAGACGTACGAGAAAGTACTTTGAGGATGTTCAGTGATTTCTCGCACTTTTTCCGAAGATGTGTAATGTGCGAAATGAAAGTGAGTTTCCTGTCGAAAATTATTCCCAGAAGCCATATTTCTTTAACGATAGGAATTAAATCATTGCGTATACGGATTAAAGGGTCAGGATGAATGCCTCGCTTTCTGCAAAAATGTACACATTTACTCTTTTCAGCAGAAAGAGTGTGGCCATTTTCATCACACTAAGTGACCAATTTCTTAACTGCATTTTGTATTTGCCGTTCAATCAAGCTCATATGACAGCCCTGGCAAGAAATCTGTAAATCGTCCACATATAGATTTCCTTGGAAAGTTGCTGGTATTTGATTTAATATGTCACTAAAATGCACGATAAAAAGTGTAACTCTGAGAACGCTCCTTTGTGGAATGCCCTCAGCCTGGATAAAACGATTAGAATAAAATTTTCCCATGCTTACCCGAAAAATACAAGATGATAAGAAGTTTTTTTTATAAAGATTGGGAGGTGCCCTTTAAAATCCAAGTAAAAAAGTTTTCAAAGAATTTTATAACGACCCGTACGATTATACGCCTTCTCTATGTCAAAGAAGATTGAGACAAGATGGTTTCGTCTTACGAAAGCATTGCAAATATGGGTCTCGAGTTGTACTATATTATCAACAGTGGATCGGCCTTTCCGAAATCCACTTTGCACTAAAGGAATGCAAGCTCGTTCCTCCAATTCATAAACTAATCGGCATTGACCATACGTTCGAGCGTCTTGTAAAGGACACTTGTTAGCGCAATTGGTATGTAGTGCAAAGGGTTAGCAGAATCTTTGTACGGTTTTAGTACAGGAATCACAAAAGCTTCTTGCCACTGGTGTGGGAAATTTTGCTCACCCCACACTCTATTAAACAAATATAGGATATTTGTGAGAGAAGATACAGTCAAGTGACGAAGCATATTATAAGTGATTCCGTATGGATTAGGACTGGTATCATGAGCTTGGGATAGAGCTTTCTTTAATTCAAACATTTTGAACCCACAATTATATGAATGTGGGCGTTCAGTTTGAAAATTCAAAGAGAGCTGTTCAGCAAGATTTTTTCTCACTATGAATTTAGAACTGTACGATTCGACAGCGGATATTTGTGCGAAAGTTTGTCCAAGAATGTTGGCGATATCTAATGCAGAGGAATATGTCCTATTTCTGAATTAAGTATAGGAAAAGAAAATTCTTGATAAATTCCGTTATCTGCTTTTACTTTCCTCCACAATTGCTTACTTGAAGTTCGAGATGTGATTGAAGAAATATATTTTACCCATGATTCCCTCTGACTTCAGCGACGAATGCGACGTGCAAGGGTTTTAGCTCTCTTAAAATCGACTAAGTTCTTTGTACCTTCTACCTCCTACCTTCTAAATTTGTTCCAAAGCCTTTTTTGATTCCTATAACTATCGCGGCAAGCATCGTTCCACCAAGATCTATGGAATTTTCTCCGGCTTGATGAACTTTTAGGAATGGTACAATTAGCGGCATTTATTAAACATTCGGTGACTTTTTGATCTGCTTCCATGATATCTGGTACATTGATCATACTTTCAGTAATGTTAGCAAGTTGAGAGAATTGGATCCAGTCTGCCCACTGGAATACGAAACGTCGAGGACAATAAGTCGCACCACCACAATCAGCATGGGGAACAATAATAGGAAAATGATCGCTATTGTAGAGGTTATCACTTACGACAAAAGTCAATAATGGCAGAATTTCTGATGAACATATTGCCAGGTCAAGATTATGGAAGCTACGTGTGGGTTTATGAAAGTATGTTTTTTCATCGTTATTGAGCAGACAGAGACAGTTGTTTCAAATAAACTGCTCAATATGCCACCCACGAGAGTTTGTGCTGTCAGAACCCCACAACAACAACGTTCTATGTGCGTTTAAGTCCCCAAGTAAAATGAAAGGAGAAGGAAGCTGGTCTACTAGGTTGTCAAGATCTTTTGTTCAATGGTATTGTGAGGTGGAAAGTAAATACTACAGACCCTAATCAGTGTTCGGATATGAACTTGAACATCTACAGCCTGTAGAGGTGTATGCAAAATAACAAGTGTGCTTAGGTAAAGATTTGATGTCAGGATACAGACACCACCAGTATCTGCATCATTACGTAGACAGTTGTAGCCACGTAATTTTAAAGGAACTTTGGGTGTCATGAAATTTTCTTGAAAACCAAAACAGTATGAAGAGGTGAAAAGTATAGATAATGCTTTTAACGTCCTGAAGTTTGAACCGTATGCCGCGACAGTTCCAAGAAAAGAAGGTACCCATTAAGAGAGAGGTTTTGGAAAAGAGTTATTTGAAGCAACGACAGGAGCTGCAGAAACATCTCAACTCATATCAAATTCATTTTCATCTTCGGAAGGATGCAGTTTCAGATCGAGGGAATTTAATATACCACCAAAAACAGATGTTAAATCCTTGTAAGCTGTGCCCCGAATCGCAAGTCATAAAGCGACGGAATTTTTCAAAGAAGATTTTTGTAGTTTTGCGGATAGATCTTTCTGCGTTTGACCACGCTTTGAAAGTTTCAACTTTAAGGATTTTTTCACTTTAATTTTTGATTTAGGTTTAGCTGGTATGACAGTGTCAGATGTGCTGTTTAGGGATTGTTCTGTATCGGAGTCGGATGCTTTTTTAGTTATTTTTGTACTCTTGGTTGTTTTTGTACAATTTTGATACAAACAATTGACACAGAAGGATTTTTGCAAATCAGATGAATAGCTAAAACCAGGAGTGGGCGTTTGTGCCAGAATTTTTAGCCTGGCTTCAGAGTTAGAGATGTTTTCTTTAATTTTAAGAGTTATGATTTTCTTTTCAAGTTGCCATCGTTCACATAGCCTAGAATATGACGCATGGCCGCCACCACAGTTCTCACACTTTTCGGGTGCAGAACATTGCTGGCTATCATGGCCTTGAGAAGCACAGCGGGCGCAAGTAGCTGTCCCGCGGCAATTTACTTTAGAATGGCCATAACGTTGACAATTAAAACATCTCAAGGGGTTAGGAATATATGGTCTGACAGGTAATTTAATATATCCTGCATAGATGAAGTCTGGTAATTTCGATGTTTTGAAAGTTAATATATGATGTTTCGTGTCAAGAATATTTCCATCTCGCCGGATAGTAATGCGGTGGACTTGGGTGACACCTTGAGATTTCAATTCAGCTATAATTAAATCTTCAAGGAAGGTTTAATATTTCTCCACAAGTGATAACACCTTTCGATATATTTAATGATTGTTGGGAGCTGACACTGACAGGAATTGTTGCCATTTTTTTAAAATTTTTGTATTTGGTGAACTTGTTTAGGGGAATTAATCTCTACCAGCAAGTCACCAGAACGCATCTTATGAATAGATGTTACGTCACCAACTGTTGCTGTCATTGATTTCTGAACTAAAAACGGCGACACGCTTTTAAGTGTTTCCTTTTTATCTGAAATACGTTTCATTACGAAATATTTATCAAAATGATTTTCTAGATTCGGAGATCGAGGTACAAAATGACGCGTACTGAAGGGACCCTTTTTCCGAGGAGCCATTCGATATTAAGAAAGTTTCGGGGCCGGCGGCACCACCCACCACCGAGCTCAACAAGAGAAGGCAATTACCGGATTCTGGCCATTTCCAGCCTCGGCATCCACCCGAGTGTTAACCGAAGCCTATACGCTCGGAGTTACCCCCGGGGACAGTAACCACCCTTAACGCCAAGCCCAAGGGGTAACCCATTCGCTTGATCCCCAGCAGACTAGCCACTCAGGTGACTAGCAACCAGCCAATTGGTACACTGGAGACCACAATGCGTGACCCGTCTCACAAATGGGTCGACACGCAAGGTCAACATGTGGGGTTTCTGGCTGTCCATGAGAAGCAAGAAGCAAACAGAGCGGCTACAGCTTCTCATGGAGATCTCCCTCGCTTGCCGTCTAGGGAAAGAAGGATCAAGCAGACAGAAGAAGGCGTACGGGAGAATAAACATAAAGGGAGTAAAGGTCCCTGGGAACCTCGGTATTGGGACACCCGTACTCACCTATAGTAGGTGAGCCCCTGAGGGGGGTGACTGATTAGAGAAACAACACAATAGGTGTAAGAATGTCCGCTCTGCCCAACTAACTCCCCTCACGTGTCCGCTCTGGCCACGTAACCGACTCTAAACTTACATAATAAAATGAATGCCGCTCTTCTTTCATTAATCGCAGAGAAGAGAAGGCACGCTTCGGTTTTTCTTTTTATCACAGGGCAACCTTGTAGGAAACAATTATTCCTTTAACAAATAAAAAAAGAGTATTTTAATGGATCAATAAAGTTCAGAATGACGCTAATACTTCTATCTATCACTATCTTTATGTAAATGTTTCTGTAATATGATTTACAAATTTGCATTTACAGCTCGTGAACTAAAAGTTTATACTTTTTGTGTTATCGTGGTATTAATTATTTCTTAAAACTAATTGAAAGACATTTTTATTGCTTACAAGAATTAATATTAACACATAGAAACCTTATTAACAGAAATTTATCATTTTTAATTTTCTTTATTCAGATAATAATACAACTTCACAATCTCGTTTCTGTTCATTTCAAATAAAATAATGATTCGTTTAAAAGATATCTTTTTATAGCAAAGTGGAAGATATTATCTGAACTCTATTTTTTTGTCAAAAAAACACAGCATAAAAATATATAATAAAATCAATATAAGTAAAATGTCACCAACAAGAAAATGACGATAGCCATATGATAGAAATTCAATAAATTTAGAGCATTTTTAAATATTATTTTAAAAATACCCTAAAAAGAAACATTTTTATTTTAATCATTTCCCTCCATTTAGTCTTTAATTTAAAATTCATAATAATAAATATTATGAAATCTTATAAACTAATTTCCCTCATATTTGCTCCTAATCAAACTAAGCGATTAACTTCTGATTAATCGCTTACTCTAAAAGGCTTAGGCTTTTAGAGGTCTGTAAAAAGAAAATATTCATTATGATATTTCAAACTACGGAAAAACGGACAACGAGTGGGGAAATAAATCACCATACAATCGATATGCAACTTGTTAGAGTAACCATAAAGCTTGTCATAAATTACATTCGCTTGTCTGTACTATTTTTTTTAAACTTTTTATAAAATCTAAGTTAAATGGAGATCCAAACCAATTTTTGATTTCTGACTCATTCCCTCTGACTGCCTATAAGTGCGTATTTGTATCATTTTCATTTACATTTGGTAATTTGATAATCTGTTAATTGAACAATTTACTTGAAACTGAAGCATTATTGCTTTCTAATAAACAAATGTAATAAGAGCTCTAAATTCTTTTTCTCTTTTTAAAAA
Source organism: Argiope argentata (assembly GCA_026289955.1). Classification (NCBI taxonomy): domain Eukaryota; kingdom Metazoa; phylum Arthropoda; class Arachnida; order Araneae; family Araneidae; genus Argiope; species Argiope argentata. The sequence goes on from JAOUZG010003378.1 coordinate 1,702,852, forward strand.
TTCTGTTTGATAAGATAATGCTCTGTTTTTTTCTCTTTATTTCAGTTTACCATTGTTGAGACTATTGTTACAACAATTGTTGATACTTGGCCAGAAAAATTGCAGCGAAGAAAGCCTTGGGTTTTATCTAGTGCTTGTTTCGTCATGTTTTGTTTTGGTCTTCTAATATGTACCAAGGTAAATAAATAAACATAAAGAATAATCCATTCATTATAAGAAACTCATCACAAAAACTAACTTTAATGCAATACGGATGGGTTTTCCCTCCATAGAAAGTAAAAAAAGTAAACTCTATAAGATTTTGTAACACTTTAAAAAGTCAAAGCAAAAATTTTATATTTATATTTATTTATTTGAAATTTCGAACAAGGAAAGTGAATCTTTAAAAGCTTGTTTCAATTCTAAATGAAATACACTTTATTGAAGTGCGTTTTATACGCACTTCAATAAAGTGTATTTCAAGTGTATTCTGTGTATTCTGCTGTGTGTGTATTCTGCTGGCAAGTAAAGTAGATTGATTTTCCCATCGATCGTAAAATTATCTTTTCATCTTACAAAAGCTTCATTTTTCGCAATATGAGAACGGTCGGAAGTTCATTTAAAAATTGCATTTTAATGACAAAGCTCTAAAGAATTCCACCAGATCTAAGTTTCTTGTTTCTATTTACTGACACCCCTTGTTATAAAGAGAAGCACATGAATAATAACTTTTTTACTTCATGTCATTTTTTTAATACCAAACTCAGAGTCTTCAAAATCTTCATTTTATTAGATAATACAATTCAGTCTTGTTCTTCCGGCGATCGCTAGCTCTTAGTTTTGTGATTCCGACTCATTCTACCTTCATTTTGCACTCGAAAATAAAAAAAAAGTCGAAGTGTGAGGGTGGCTAAATAGCTGATTACTTAAAAATCTGAAACGGTTTCATTTGAGAAAGTGTATTAAAAGACGCACATAATTTTATTTTACGTTATCGTATGTGCTGCTAAAACGAATTCTAAATTTTTACACAGATCATTCCCTGTCAGATAATTGATATTCTGTAAAATATTCATTGTTCTTTAAAATTTTATGCAAAAGAAGCTCTGTCATGAAAACTGACCGAGTTAGGAAACCTTCAATTACGTTAAATCAATCCAGTTTCGTAGAATTGGAATAAGATGATTGGATGATCTTCCTCAGAATAACCTTTGAAGAAGTATTTTTTCATTACAATAAATAATAATTTAAAAATCGGTTACATTAAAATTCATTTATTTTAATTGCTGCAGAGTACAACTAACTTATAAGGCTACTGAAAATTCATGTGCGAAGTTTCTGTGTTTTATTTATAAATACTTTTTTTTCAGGGAGGAATGTATTTATTGCAGTTAATGGACAATTACGCAGCAAGTTTTTCGGCGCTTTTGATTGGCTTAATAGAAGTCATTGTAATATCATGGGTATATGGTAAGAATTTATATTTACCATAAGAATAGTTATTTATAAATCGATTAAAGAAAACGAAATATTATTAATTTTAATGAGTTTTAAACAAAGCTTCGTAAACTTCCTGAAACAAGTAACATCAAAACTAATTTATAGCATATTTATTAACGTCGGGCTATTATAAGATTTGCATTCGATTACAATAGAAACAAGTGTTTGAAATACAGCTTTACTAGCGTATTAGAAAAAAATTATTTTGATTTTACTTTTTTTTCCTTTTCTACTTTTTAGTACTTAATTTATAATTCATTACTATAAACATCATTACTTAATCATTTTTTTTCCGTCAAAATGTTCTTCAGGTGATGGCAGTTTTACAAAATGAATATTTAATTAAATTTATCATTAACAGATGATTAAGTTCTAAAAGTATCATAAATATATTAGAGCTCATCGAGAGGTAATAAGTAATAGGAATATATCAGTGCTCATGATTAGGGTTACAAAAGATATATTCTTAGGTTTAAAGTATGCACAGCAAAAAACGGGTCGTTTTATAGCGAGTGATATGAAAACTGATGCATTCATTATCAGATATTTAATTATTTTAATTGAATTTAAGTAGTAACGTTTATTGTGTTTTTAGCTGAGCAAAATAAAAATAAAATCATCATTAGGTGAGTACCGATAGATTCATTCTTTGCTTATCTCCTCCTAGTTTCACAATAAACCACAAGTTCTTTTTTCTGAAAATAATAGTTTGTCTTTCTCTTAGTTATCTTTCATAATTAAAGAAAATAAAGAACAAATTAAATGGGACTTAAACTCCTGAAGTATTTCTTACAGCAAATATCGGAGAAGAATAATGAAAAATCAATAATTAATTTAATTAAAAGAGGTCCTAATAAGCATACAAAATAATAAAAGTATTTAATTTTTTTTCTTCTTTTTAATTTTAGTTTACAATCCGGCATTAAAAATATCTTGAAACTAATTTTCTATTAAATTCTCTATCTGGTGGGGAAACCCAGTTTAATTTAGTTAAACCGACGATTAATTAACAATTAAATTCTGTAAATATTAAAATACAATATTACTCAACAAAAATGAAAAATGCACAAAATTTAAAAATTCTAGAAAATCAGGAAAAGAATAAAAATTATTTAAAATTTCTATTTTTATAAGAATGAATTACGTTAAATTAAATAAAGCGTGCAGGAATACTGGATTCTAATTTATCCTTGCAAAACGCTAAGGTCTAGATCTCAATCGAATTGCTGAATTCAAGAGAATATCTGTATATAATAATTCTTCATTTGTAGGTATAGAACGATTCTTGATGGACATCAGAGTCATGTTGGGAAAATATCCTTATCCTTATCACTACTGGAGAATAATCTTTCGTTTCATTGTACCTTTTTTGATTATAGTAAGTTGTCTTCATTAACTAATAATACTGTACTAACTAATCATAATATTTAAACATAGTCTTAGTTACTTCATTGATCAAAGGTATTTTAACTTCAAAACAATAGCTTAGCCATTTCAGTGTATTCACACCATGTAATGAAGTTATAACAAATGATATTTAAATAATTTTTATCTTTTTTCCTCTAAAAGACAACTTATTATTTTTTCAATGTATTTTTTTTCAAGGGTAAGGAGGCATTTTCATATTATATCTTTTAAAACTAAATCTATTGCTTATATTTCAGGATTCCTGTAAATTGAAAAATATTAATTGTGTTGTATTTGGAATTAATTAGAAATAATTATCAACTGAAAAAAATAATACAATCCACGGGATTCTTAAAAATAATATACATAAAAACAGCCCTCTAAAGCTGAAAACTTCATTTATTTATAAACAAGAAGAGATGATATCATTAGCCAGAATCAAAATCACGATAATTCGACTGCTGATTTTCACTAAAAAGCTTTTGGTAATCCTAATATTTTTGAGCATCAGTTTTAAAATTGTGCATGAATTCAAATGAAACAAATTCTTTTCAATTCTAGTTCATATTATTGTTTACCTGGATTGATATGCGGCCAACGGAGTATGGCGATTACGTCTTTCCGAGCTGGGCTACGGGAATGGGCTGGGGTTTGTCTCTCTTCTCCGTGAGCGCTATTCCTATCACTGCCATTTATAAAGTATACAACGCTGAAGGACCTATTCAAACAGTAAGTATCGGTTCTTTAGGAAGTGTTTTTCCCTTCAGCATTTCATACTCTTATAACCGAATTTTATCATCTATTTCTAGTGTGGATACTTGTGTACTCGCGATAACTTTTTTATAATTCTTAGTTCCTTGTTATCATGCAATCTATGAATAATTATTCAATATATTTTGTAATTCTGCTTTTTATTATATTAATTTGAAAGTGCGTTTATGAAAATTGTTTTCCTTTAATTTTTGAATACTTCTTTTCAATAAAATATCAATATAGAATAATTTACGGACTAATAACAATCCATTAAATCTCACGTACACTACACGCAGTGAAGTAACGCATGCTTAAATATCTGCGTTAATCAGTTTTATCATCACCTATATAACTTTCAATTATAGATTTAAATTATTCATATGACCCCAAAGTAGTAATAGTGATAAAAATGCATGAAAAAGTTATCAAATTATAGTGACAAAACAAAAGATTATGGTATTTAAGTAATTATAATTTACTTTCACAGACATTTGCATCTTTCAAATCAAATTTTGAATCTAAGCAAGTTCTCTGAATTTTTTCTTGAATCTTCCTTAAACATTAAATTTTTATGATAGGAGTTTATCGTAAAATATTTGGGGTTTTTCAATATGCACTAATTTCTCTCATAACTATGTGAATACACTTCTAGTAAGTTGAAAGAAATAATCGTTGTCCTAATAATAATATGGAGTATAATGAAATAATGAAAACGCAGCTTTAATTAATTCTATGATAGCCAAGGAATAATATATGCTTCTTTGAAATTAGAAAGAGGCTTTAAGGCACACTGAAGTGCCAAAAAAAACTGCTACAGCCATTTAATATCGTGTAGAGCCCCCATGAGCACGCATGTATTCATGGAATGGCATGAATTCAACTAAGCTGCGAAGATATTCTGTATATATTTCACACCATGATTTTTGCAGGACAGTCTGCAATGGAAGTGTGAGGTGGTGGAGATCTCCTAAGGACATCACATTACAAAACATCCCCTATATGGTCGGTAATGTTCCTGTCAGGAGAATTAGGTGGCCCAGAGAGAGAAAGAAATTCAGATGAGTGCTGCTTAAGCCACTCGGTAGCTACTGTAGACCTGTGGGGTGACGCATTATCCTGTTGGAATTGCCTGCGTCCGTCAGAATGCACACAAAACATGAATGCATGCAAAGAGTCAGAAAGTATGTTAAAGTACCACTGACCTGCCATGGTAGAGTCTACACATATAAACGGTCCCATTTCATGTCAACTTTACATGCCCCGTACCCTCACAAAGCCTCCACGAGCTTCAACAGTTCCTTGAAGGCATGAGAAATCCGTAAATTCAAGGAGTTTTCTCCTCACCCGTATACAGCCATCCATCCGATACACTTGAAAACGTGACTCCTGAGAACAGACAACATTTTCCCAATCATTAAGAGTCCAATGGCGAACGCAGGTAAGGTGCAGAGCTATTGTGGCTGAATCCAAACGGTACGTGAGATGATTTGTGGCAAAGAATGTTCATATCAATTAGGTTACATTGCATGGTGCTTACACTGACACTTGTTGATGGGCCTGCATTCAAATCTGCAGCAATTTGAGGAAATGTTGAACGCTTATCTCATTTAATGATTCTTTTCAGGCGTCGATGATCCCGTTCTGTCAAGGCCTTTTTCAAGCCACACCATTGTCAACTTCACATGAAGTTTCACCGGAAACTAGGTATTCGCGGTACACCCTAGAAATGGTCGCACGCAAAAATCCAAATTTCATCTCTACTTCGGAAATACGGAGCTCCCTCTCTCGTGTGCCGTCGATTAGCCACCGCTCAAAATCGCTTAAAACTTGATAATCTACCATCATAACAGCAAGAATCGATGTAATAGCCTACTCAGACATCTGTTGTCTTATATACGCACTGTCGATTGCACCATGTTACGCTGATTGGTTGAACACCTCCATTATTTGCATACGACCTTCTATACCAGTTTTTCTGGCTCTTTAGTGTAGTACATTCTTCCAAAATCATGTAGTTTTTATGAGCATAGGAAGTCATGTTTTCTCTTCGATAAAATTGCGTCTTTAAATCAAGAGAAAAAAATACTTTCATTCATTCTAATTAACGCTCTGTCATATCGCTTGCGTGTCTCTTCTAGAAGATTTCATGCACTATCTTAACTAACTTTCGAGGAAAAAAATTTCGATTTCAAGCACACATCTCTCAGCCTGAAATAATTTTTTTTGTTTTTTTATTCACATATTTTGAGTATTATAATTGCTTTATACTCAATGGATTTTATATAGTGAATGAATTCCTTTTCTAAATGGTGAGGGACTATCAAAAACTTGTGCGACTAATCTCTTTTTTTCTAACTTCACGATGGTTTCTATAAAAGAGCAATCTTTGCAACGGATACTTAAAAAATAGGATGGATAATTTTGCAATATCATGGAAATCAAATGGCCTATACATAAATAAAAGTAATGAAATTTTGTATAACAAATGAGCTAACAGCTGATTCTTGATCTATTTCAGCGAATACTAACTCTCTCGAAGCCTACCGCGGACTGGGGTCCTAAGTTACAACAGCATCGGGTGGAGAGCCATGCTCCCAAGCATACCGACTCCCAGGTGCCTCTGACGTTACCAAATTATGATCCAGATGGCTTTGGAGATGATAATGATTCGGATAGTAAAAACAGTGATGGATATTTCAGCACAGAAGGCTTACATATGACAATAGAAACGGGACTTTAAAATGAGTATTTATCTGTCAGTATGTAAATGGAAGGATATTTTGTAAATAGTCGTGAGAAAGCATTTTGTTAAAAGAACAGATTTTAATTCCTCTGAAGAACTTCTTGTATACAATTTTTATTTGAAAAAAATGTATTTTTTAAAATTACCAAGAGTGTGTTTATCCAACGTCCCTTTTTGTTCTAAAAGAATAGCTTCTGATAGCAGTCATTTGCCTTGTAGGTTTTTATTTTTGTTTGTTGAATTTTTCCCCATTGGGACACACCATGCCATTTTTAATTTCATTGAATTAACCTCATTTTTTTCTTATGAAATGAATTGACTGCTTCATGTCAATACAGAAATACTTAAAGATATAAATTAATTTTTTAGATGATGCCTTTTTTATGAATAAAAAATGCAAGTGGGAAATTTAAACATAATGTCATGTAAAGTAAAGCAATAAGTAATATTTTTATTTTATTTTAGTGGGTGTTGTTTAAACATATTTTGTAACTGTGATTGTTTACAACAAGAAACAAAGATTTAGTTATCTTTCGACATTGTGATAAATGGGTTCTCTATTTCTCTCTCTTTTTATTTCTTTACTTATTAATAGACTCTTAAAACCAATACAAAACTACGTAGAAACATTTGTTTTTTTTTTCGTTTTATTTATTACTTTTATATTTTGACTCCTAAAATAGTTTCTTTGCATTTAAAATAAAACTCTCTTTGAACATGTAAACTATGTACAGTATGTAAGTATGTAAACGCATGTTGGTTAAAAGCCATCCTTATATGTGATGCTCAATTTAATTATCATCTGTATAAGATATGTCATCATCGATGCTGTATAATTTTTAGCTTGGAGAAATAAAAAAATTCATTTTATATTTGATGCTTCATTGCATATTATGTGAAAATATTTGTAAATTCTTTTATTTCTGATTAAATATTTTAACATCAAAGCTATAAAATATCATGAGTGAATGTTACGCGTGCAAATATGATGCTTGTAGAGTTATTTCTAAACCATTTCAGGTAACCAGTGTTGAAGGATCTAGCAAAAGAAATTACTGCTACATACAATATTATACTATCCATACCTTTTGATGTCAAGAACTCTAGCTTAATCTTGACGGTCCTAGTGATCATATACGTTTCAAAGATCAAAGCTCATTCCCTATTGGGTAAAAAAAAGCCTACAATTACATGGATTATCATAGAAATAACCATTTTTGCATATATTTCAAATTCTAATCATGCAAGAGTTGAGTCGAAAGGTTGCGAAGCCCTCATAAAGGAAAATTTCAGTATGAATTGGGATAAAACTGGAACTTATCTATTGTAAAATGTTTTTACAGCTTTCTACTTGATATGACAGAACTTTAATTCTTTTGATTTTTTTAATTGATTAATATGCTTGTTTCTTTTTGAGTTTAAATTCGACACGCACAGAAATGGCTCAATTGCCGGAATGCTGTCTTTTCTAGCATTTTTCGCTAATGCTAGAAATTCTTCTCCTCCTTCTCCCTTATTCTCCTTTCATTTCAGTGTCTTGAGTGATTGGAATAAAAACAATTCACAACCGAAATAGATCGGGTTTTTTCCTAAAAAGAATAGCTGCAGAGAGAGAAGTTGCTACTTTGCTTCGATATATCTCTTTTATCATTTAGAAAGTTGAGCATATTATTATTCTGAATACTATATATCTGATTTGAAATCGTTTACGAATTCGCCTTTGGCTATGATACGTTATTTTGTTTGTTTGGCTTGTTTGTATTTTCTGGCACAAGAGCCATCGCTGGCTAAACTGCAACGTGCTTAAAGAAAAGACAATTTTTTTTAACCTTAAAAAAATGAATGGTTACTAAAAAATATTTGAAGTACACTGGAATCAATAGCAAATGATTATGTATTTAAAGTTTAAAAAATTTAAAAGGTTTAAACACTTGAAAAATTTAAATGCATGGTACAAATTTAATAGTATATAAAGATTTAAAAATATGTGGATTATCGTTCTTTCCCAATAAGTCTGTGAAAGTTAAGGGTAATGAGTGAAAAAACTGGTTTCTATGAACATTAAAAGAAGGGGATCGATTAAAATGTGATGAACTGTAAAATCTGTGCGGCATAACCGAAGGGTTGGTTGGTTGAAGTTTAATGGCGCAAGAGCCATATTTGACTAAACTGCGTCAATCAAATGGTGTAATTGAATACATTTATAAATCTATAAAGAAAGAAAAAGATTAATCGTATAAATGACATAAAATCCAAAATATGGTAAACTAATAGCAAAGTATGGTAAGATAAAAATGTTAAGAAGATGTTCAAAATATTCAGAAATCAGAAAGACAAGTAATGATGTCAAAAATGGAGAAAGTAAATCATTGCAGATTTTTGAAAAAAATCATTATTAGACTTTTCTCTTTTTTCTTCTGATATTTATTGTCAAATTATTTGTCATGATCCTGAATATTCTTTTGATAGTGATAGTATAGTTGCTATAATAGCTATCTCCTGGTCCAAAACTGTTCTCTAAAAACAATTCACTGGGTAAAAATGTCTATACAAAATCAGGAAATGCTCAACACCAGCCAACTCTTTTTAGATGTGATCAATGTTGTTGTTTTGGGGGTTTTTTGACACAAGGCCCACATCTGGCCATACTGCGCCAAGCATATGGTCTAAAATCATATAACATAAAAAGGCTTCGTTAATTAAAATATGAATTGATTCGATAAGAGAAGGTGAAAGTTAAAGTGTAAGAGACATGAGAAATTTAAAATACGCAATGATAATTTAAACGTATTAGAAAAGTGAAAGAATTGTTCTTTTTAGTTGCGCTACAAATTAAAAACAAAAAAAATATTAGATACTTGTAAAAAGACAAATAGCCTTTAAGAATATGAAAATATTTGGGTGGTCCATCTCCCTCACCAAGTCTGATAAAGTTAATTTTGATGTTTTAAAAAATGAATTCTGTGAGAGTTAAATGAGAAACACTCTATAAAAATATGTTTCATGCTTAAAACGACCCGACATGTTGGGTATATCGGTGCGCTGTCACCAAAAGTTAAATATTTATACGTAAAACGTGTGTGACCTAAACGGAGACGAGTCAATTTAACATCCATCCCACGTATAGGGTAAACTGGCCAATAAAAAGTGTCCGTTTTAATAAAATGTAATTTATTTTGGATCTGCAGATCCCATTGCCATTTAGAACAGATGTAATGATAGATGGACCTTGTAATGTCGCAATAAGTTATTCCTATGATTAAAAAGGTAATTTCAGTTTTTGCAGCCAAGTCCACCAAAGAGCAAAGAAAATCACCACTAACTCAGCAGTAAAAACTTAACAAAAATTGTGAATATGGTGGCTCAGTGTTTCAGATGTAAGAATGATTCCATAACCAACATAACGATCCGATTTAGAGTCACCCGTAAAAATGGGCACAAAAGAAGAATACCAAAAATGGTGGTACAAAAAGAGCTGTTGGAAAACAAAAGGATCAGTTAATTTGTAGAATCCCGTAAAAGGATTGAAGAAAAAAACTTTGGGACGTCCCAGGGAGGGAAACAATAAGAGCTTATAGCTTTAACACGAACAGTGTTAAGGTCCGAGTCAGGCACAAGCAATCGGGCTCTCTCACAAAAGGGAAGGATGTGAGAGGGGCGGGCATTATAAAGTCGACGAAGACCAACTGGTAGTGAAATTTCATTTAGTGGATGCTTTAGTACAGATTTTATTCGGAAATGAAATAAGGCAGACAGTTTCTTTCGTCTTCAAGAAAGAGGTAGTTGGTGACCTGTAACATAAAGGCTTTCAACTGAAGAGGTACGGAACGCACCAGAGCAAAATGCGCAAAGCACAATGATGGACGGTATCCAGCCATGTCAGGGCAGATAAACAAGCGGAACCATAAACCATACACCCGTAATCAATTCTGGAGAGAACTATTGCCTGATAAATTCGTAGAAGGGAGGTACGATCAGTGCCCCAAGATGTTCTGGAGAGCACTCTCAAAATGTTTAACGCCTTCTCACACTTTCTCCGTAGTTGTAAAACATGCTGGAGGAAGGTGAGTATTCGATCGAAAATTTCTCCCAAGAACCGTACTTCATTCACCACGGGAATTGGAGAACCTTTTATTTGAATATTGGGATCATGATGAATGCTTCTTTTTCGACAGAAGTGCATACAGCTACTCTTCTCTGGAGAGATAGTATAACCATTGTTAATGCACCAAGACAATTATTTATTCACTGCACTTTGTAATTGCCGCTCTATTAAATTCATATTGCTGCCTTGGCATGAGCTCTGCAGATCATCAACATAAAGTGTTCTAGTAACAGATGAAGGCAAATGATTTAAAATCTGACTCAGATGAATTTTAAAAAGAGTGACATTGAGGACACTTCCTTGCGGAACACCTTCAGCCTGAAGAAAATGATTAGAAAAAAATTACCAATTCGAACACGAAAGGTACGTTTTGTCAAAAAAATTTGTAAAAATATGTGAAAGTTACCCCTAAAACCTAGATTAAAAATTGTAGAATGAATTTGTAATTTTATGGCACAAGGGCCAGATTTGGTCATACTGCGCCCAAAATCCGCTTTGAAATGGCAAAATACATCCGTTTTTCTCCAATTCATACAGAAGAAGTGCATTGACCATACGCTCGAATGTTTTGCATAAGCAACTAGTCAAAGCTATTGGTCTATAGCTGAAAGGGTCTCTAGGGTCTTTTCCAGGCTTGAGTATAGGAATTACAATCGCCCCTTGTCACTGGACTGGAAACACTTTCTCTCTCCAAATTCTTTTAAACAGACTAAGGGGATTGAAAATGGTAGAATCATCTAGATGTCGTATCATGTTGTATGTAATTCCATCAGCACCTGGACTTGTACGAAAAGCAACTCCGAGTCTTGAATTTTAATTTAAATCGTTCAGCATCTTTCTTTTTCTAGAGAAAAACTGAGCTATAAGTAGCAGAGTTCAAAACATCAGCAAATGCTCGAAATATGATGTTGGCAATGTCTGATGGTTGGTTGGTTGGTTGATTGAAATTTAATGGCACAAAAGCCATATCTGGCTAAACTGTGCCAATCGAATGGTAAAATTGAATACATTTAGAAACCTAGGAATAAAAGATCAATCTTAAAAATGACATAAAAACTGAAATATAGAGACCTTATAGCAAAGAATGATGACAGAATAAAAGTTTTAAGACGTTGTTAAAAATATTTTTTTAAAACCGAAAAGCAAAAAAAAAGGTGCCGAAAATGGAGAAAAAAATCCTTGTAGTCTTTTGACACGATATTTCATTGTGTACTTGTCATGATCAGGGGTACCACTTGTCTTAGAATGAAATGTTTTAAAATTAACCCAATGGAATGGGCTGCGTTTTAATTTCTCCTTAACAGTAGGATTACTCGTTGGAGTAGGGTTTTTAACAACTACTATCGATTGTTCTTGTCGATCAACAGCAGGGGAGATTTCTTCAATAGTTTCGTTCGGATCATAGTCTATAGTGTCTTCAACCATAGATGACCCGATATCATTGTCACTAGAATAAGCAGCCATCGATGTGTTATCAGAAAGGGTCGTAGTAGCCGGCAAAGAACCAGTTTTATTGTCAACTTTAGCTTGGATTGCCACATGTATTGAATTAGGTTTCCTTTCTCGTATAACAGCAGAAGGGGAAACCTGCGAAGGTGCGGTTACCCAAAATTTTGATTTGTCTGACATTGATTTCTTTGAGGTTTCAACAGCGGACGTAAGGGTTTTTCTATATATCTTTTTCTTTTTCACTACCTGCAAATCAATTAAATCCTGGGAAGCTGAGACATCACTGGCAGGAACGGACACATTTTCATTCTGAATTGTCTTTTGAACTTGTTTGAAGCTAGTAAGATTTTGAGAAGTAGAAGCACATTCTGAAACATCCAGGCAGGAAATTTTTTCAGCATTTACTGTGGGTGAAAATGCTGTTAAAAAGGATTCGGAATATCTGGGACAAGCTTCAGTACAAATGTAAGATTTTTTAAAAGAAGAGGAATCAGACGGCAGATTAAATGAAATCACTTGCGTACTTTCAGTTTCGCAGATATTCTTAGTAGCAGCTGCGTAAGTCAATCCAGAAGTGGTTGAACTTGCTTTAACACTTTGTCTTGCTTGAATATAAGATATGCCTTTGGACACTTTTTCAGAGACTACTTCCATTTCAAAATGCCATGAGGGACATAAGTGGGAAAAGGAATTGTGTTTCCCTTTACAATTAACACACTTTTCCGGTGCGGTACATTCTGAACTTTCATGCCCACTTTCCGCACAACGGGCGCATGTGAGAGACCCGTGGCACGAGGCTTTGGAATTGCCAAATTTCTAGCATTTAATGCATCGTAAAGAGTTTGGAATATAAGGCCTAACTGGTAAATTCATATATCCAGCTTTAATGAAGCCAGGTAATTTTGACCAGTGAAAAGTAAGAATGAGATGTTTCGTACAGAGTAATTGCCCATCCTTCCGTATTGAGATACGTCGAACGTAAATGACTCCTTGGCTTTTCGAATCCTTAGTAATTTCTTCAACTGGTGTATTAAACAGTTCTCCGCTGGAGATAACTCCTTTTGAAAAATTCAGAGTTCTGTGTGAATTTACTGATACTGGAATGTTTCCAATGGATTTTATTTTCGCTATCTGTTGTGCTTGCTTTTCAGAAGAGACTTCAATAAGCAAATCCCCAGAGCATAATTTTCGAATTGAGAGTACAGCACCTAATTGACCATATGTATATTTTTTTTACTAAAAAGGGGGAAACTGAATGAAATCCCTGATTGTCAGATGATAACTTTATAACAAGAAAAGTGTTGGCTTTTGAAAGGAAGAATTTTGTTCAAGATGATGCCCACTAAAGGGAGATTTATTTTCCTTAACCATGCAGGAAAAGCAGAGAAAATCGGTACCCGACGGCACCGACCATCACGGAGCCCAACAAGGGAAAGCAGCCACTGGCTCTGGGAGTCACCAACCTCAGCACTTTCTTTGGCACCAGCCAAGACCTATACGCTCAGAGTCATCTCCAGGAACGTTTACCACCCTTAACGTCAAGCCTCAGAGATTGACCCTTTCGCTTGATCCCTAGCAAACTAATCAGAATGTTAACTTACCAGCCGAATTGATGCACCGGGTATCAACAGCGCATCACCCGTCTAAAGGGTCGCCACGCACGGCCAACACGTGGGGATTTGGGCTGTCAACCAGAAGCGAGAATCAAACAGAGCGGCTACAGCTTCTCATGGAGAGCGCCCTCGCTTGCCGTCGAGGGAAGAAGGATCAAGCAGACAGCAGAAGGCATAGGGGAGAATAAAAGCGAATGGAGTAAAGATCCCTGGGAACCTCAGGATTGAGACACCTGTACCCACCTAAAGAAGGTGAGCTCATGAGGGGATTGGCAATGTCTGAAGGGGAAGAATAAAAGGACGGCCCAGAACTTAATACAGGGAAAGCAAAATCTGCATATATGCCATTGGAAACCCTGACTTTATTCTATACTTGGGCACTGGATGTAGAGAAAGTTATTGAGGACACGTATCTGATCCATGAAGATCTTTGGCTGCGACGTCGGATTCGACGTGCATTTTCCCTTGCCTTTTAAAACGCAATAACGTTTTCCGTTGTAGGGTATCTGCGGATGATCCCCCATAATTTCCTTTGCTCCCTGTAAGCGTTTCGGCAAGCGTCATTCCACCAAGGTTTGTAATATTTCCATAGGTGAGAAAATCGCTTTGGTATTGTAGAATTTGCAGCACCAATAATACTGTCAATAACGTTTTGAGTTGCATTAATGACACTATCAAAAGTAATCATTGTCTCAGTTAGCACAACTTTTCTAGTAAATTCAGCCCAGTTCGCCCGCTGAAATACATAAGTCTGTGGACGTTGTATTACACAATCACTTTTAACATGAGAGACTATCAAGGGAAAATGATCACTATTATGTAGGTCACTTGCGAGCTGAAAATTCAATAAGGGCAGTAGTTCTGGAGAGCAAATGGCCAAATCAATAGAATGGAAGGTACCTGTAGATTCATGTAAATACATCTTCCCATCATTATTGAGAAGACAGAGGCAATTGTCAGATATCAATTGTTTTATCTGTCGCCCACGAGAGTTCGTAGTGTTGGAGCCCCACAAAGTACTATGGCCATTAAAGTCACCTAATAATATGAAAGGTACTGGAAGCTGATTAACCAAAACATTAAGGTCATTTTGAGAAATAATTTCACTTGGTGGTAAATATACGCAACAAATAATTATCGAGGTTTTCAGGTGTACAGCTACTGCTTTCAAAGGAGCGTGCATGTTAAGGATTATACTAGGATAAAGTTTGGAGGTCAATATGCACACTCCACCAGAAAAGGATCTACCAGTATCATTATCCTTTCTCACACAGTTATAGCCACGTAGCTTCAAGTGAACATTTGGCTTCAAAAAGGTTTCTTGAAGCGCAATACAAACAGGTTGTGTAGAATTCATTAGAGCTTTAATGTCTTCAAGTTTCGTCAGGTTCCACGACAATTCCAGGAGATTAAAAACTGTAGAAAGTATGCCGTAGTGCCATGCACGGTCGTATGCCTTTTCAATTTCAAAAAATAGGGAAACAAAGTGGTTTCTTCTCACAAAGGCATTGCGTATTTGGGTTTCCAGTAACATGAGATTGTCGAAAGTAGAGCGACCTCTACGGAAACCACTCTGCAACGGAGAGATGAATCCTGGTTTCTCTAATTTGAAAATTAGACGAGCGTTTACCATGCGCCCGAAAGTTTGCAAAGGCAATTTGTAAGAGCAATCGGTCTGTAGTTCAGAGGGACAGATGGTTCTTTGCCATTTTTTAATATAGGAATCACTATAGCTTCTCTGAGGGATATTTCTGCTAAGTATATATTCTGTTAAAAAGCAGTAACATATTGGTAAGGGAAATGGTATTCAAATGGCGGAGCATGTTATATGTGATTCCATCTGTACCAGGACTAGTATCATGGACTTGAGACAACACCTTTTCCAACTGAAACATCCTGAACTCACAGTTGTGTGGGATGGTACTTCGGGCATTGAAGCGCAGAGTAAATCGTTCTGCGAGATTCTTAATTTCCAGAAAATCAAAGCTGTAAGAATAAATTGCTGAAATGTGCAAATGCTTTGTCGAGTGTGTTAGCAATATCTAATGTACACGAATGAATAATATTTCCAGTGTTTAAAACAGGAATAGAAATTTCTGATAGATACCATTAGCAGCTTTTACCTTTTTTCATAAAAGTTTACTGGAAATACCAAATGTAATAGGTGAAACAAAGTTAGTCCAAGATTCTCTCTGGCTATAACGTCGAATGCGGCGAGCTAGAGTTTTCACTCTTTTAAATGCAATCAAATTCTCAGTAGTTGGATACCTTCTAAATAGATTCCACATCTTTTTCTGTTGTTTATGGCTATCGCGGCAAGCCTCATTCCACCACGGTCTACGAAATTTTCTTAGACGTGGGGATGTTTTGGAAATGGTGGTATTAGCAGTGTTCATTATTGTGTCAATAAAATTTTGTACTGCTTTCGAAATATCTGAATCACTGACTGTCTGTAGCTCAGTAAAATAAAGGAGTGGACTGTAGTTTTTAAAAACAGTTTATTGTGAAACTCAACAAAATATACAAATTAAATTATTTAAAGAAAAATAATATTTAAATCGCAACCTCGCTTAATAGGAGGTAGATGTAAAGGTACAAATTGAATTATTTAAAGAATAATAATATTTAATCACAACCTCGCTTAATAGGAGGTAGATGTAAAAAGTACAAATTAAATTATTTAAAGAACAATATTTAAATCGCAACCTCACTTAATAGGAGGTAGGTGTAAAGTACAAAAGCTGAGCAATTCGTCTCCTGCTTAGTAGAGGAGCAACTATCGTTGCGTCCAGCTCGCACGATAACGTAGTCTGAACTGATAGGTTTCCCCTTTTCGCCACCCTGGAAGGTGTTGGTGAGCGGTCAACTGTCGCCAAACCCAGGAAAGGTTGGAGGGCTGCGAAGTGAGCGTAAACAACTGACCATAGTCTCATTGATAATTGCAAATTGGGAAAATGTATTCCAATCAGCTCGCTGGAATAGAAAACGTGGAGGACGAAATGTCGCATCGCCACTATCTGCATGAGAGATGATTAGGGGAAAGTGATCGCTATTGTGCAGATCACAGTAAAATTCAACATTGGTAGTAATTCAGGGGAGCATATGACCAGGTCAATACAGTGAAAACTACATGTGGGCACGTGAAAGTACGTTTGCTCGTCATTATTGAGCAGACAGAGACAGTTAGTAGCAATAAACTGCTCGATCTGCTGCCCACGAGAATTTGTATTATCCGTCCCATAATGTACTGTGACCATTGAAATCACCGATTATAATGAATGGCTTAGGAAGCTGGTCCACTAAGGTATCAAGATAATTTTGACGTATACTATCATGAGGAGGGAGATAAATGCAGCAGACTGTGACCAATGCTCTTGTAAGAACTTGTGCAGCCACATCCTGTAGAGAAGTATTCAATCCTTGAAGTATGCTCGGATATAATTTAGACGTGAAGATACAGACACCACCAGAACTATGAGATACAGGGTCTGCATCTTTCCGAACACAGCTGTATCCGCGTAATTTGATAGGAATGATGGGTGTCAAGAAAGTTTCCTGAACACAGAAGCAAACAGGATGAAAAATATTGCAAATGGACTATATATCCTGAAATTTGGAGCGAAGATCACAACAGTTAAAGAAATGCAAAACCACATTAAGTAGTGTTTGTGTTAAAAGAAATATTATTGACGTTGTATGGAGTAGGCGATAAATCGAAACTCATTTGGAGGTCATTATCATCCTCTTCAGATGGATGAAGTGAAATGCTATCGGGACTTTTGTACCCGCCACCAAAGATATACGATAAGTTCCTGTAGGCCTTACCCTGACTCAAAAGCCCGAGAGCGACGGAGTTTCGCAAAGTTGATTTGTTAATTTTTTGAGGAAGATCCTTTTGAGGGATGTCTGTTTAGAAATTCTAAGCTTTAAGGCTTTGTTAGGTTTGTCTTTGCGTTAAGGATTTCCTGGTTTGCTGGGTTCAGAAGCACTAGTTATAGAATTTCACAGTAAAATCACAATAAACCACCTCAACAATCAAGTCACCAGATCACATTTTTTATTGATGCTACATCTCCGACTATTCCCTTTGACAGACTTTTGAACAAGAAATGGAGATACATTATTGAACATTTCATTAGCATTCCAGACACGCTTAATAACAAAAAAACTATCAAAATGGTAAGAATTAATTGGAATTGGTGCTTTATGATGCCCACTGAAGGGCCCCTTTTTTGAAGACCCCATATGATATTGAGGGAAATTCAAGCCCAACGACACCGTCCACACGGAGCCCAACAAGGGAAGACAGTGACCACCCTTAACGCCAAGCCCAAGGAGTAACCCCTCCGCTTGATCCCTAGCAGACTAACCACTCATGCGGTTAGGTACCGGCCGATTGATACACTGGGGACCATAGTGCACCACCCGTCTAAAGGGTTGCCTCGCACGACCAACACATGGGTTTTTGGCTGTCCATGAGAAGCAAGAAGCAAACAGAGCGGCTACAGCTTCTCATGGAGAGCTCCCCCGCTTGCCGTCGAGAGAAAGTTGGATCAAGCAGACAGCAGAAGGCATAGGGGAGAATAAATACGAATGGAGTAAAGATCCCTGGAAACCTTGAGATTGGGACAACCGTACCCACCTAAAGAAGGTGAGCCCCTGAAGGGGACAACGATGAAGCAAAAAGAGCTGTTGGAAAACCACAGGTGTTGTTGACGACACCTAGAAACCAGGGAACTAATTCAAAAAAGAAAATTGAGGAAATTCTCAACGTGGAAATATAAATGGGTCGTTAACTTTGATTCTAACATCGTTGAAGTCCGAGGCATGTAATATCAATTTGGCTCTCTCAGGAAATGGCAGAAGACAAGTACGGTGGGCATGATAAAGTCTACGGAGACCAACTGGAAACTTCCAATGAGAAATGGGATTATGAGGGACAGAATGAGTGCGGAAATAATACACAACAGATAATTTTTTGTGCCTCAAATTAAGAGGCAACTGGTGACAAATGACATATATGCTCTCAACTGGAGAAGTACTGCTCCGGGGCATATCCTCAAAGCTGTGTTATGGATGGTATCCAGTCGTCGCAAAACTGTAGGGCTTCCGGAGCCATATACCATGTAGCCGTAGTCAATGCGGGAGAGGATAATTGCTTCATAAATGCGGAGAAGGGGATTCTATCAGTTCCCCATGATGTTTTGGAGAGCACTTTCAATATATTTAACATTTTTTTTTTGCATTTCCTCCGCAGATGTAAAATGTGCGGGAGGAAGGTAAGTTTCTTATCGAATGTCACCCCCCAGAATTGCACTTCACTCACCACATGAATAAGTATATTTTGAATATAAATATTCGGATCTGGATGGATGATTCTTTTCCGGCAGAAGTGAATGCACTTACTCTTCTCGGGAGAGACAGTGCGCCCATTATTGTTGCACCATGCTACAACCTTATTAACTGCATACTGTAATTGACGCTCTATGGGATTTATGTTACTGCCTTGACATGAGATCTGCAGATCATCAACGTAAACCGTTTCGTGAACATACGATGGTAACACAGATAAAACCTGACTCAGATGAACTATAAAAAGTGTAGCACTGAGGATACTTCCCTGTGGAACCACCCTCAGTTTGAACAAAATGATCAGAATAAAAATTGCCAACAAGGACACGAAATTTTCGATGAGATAAAAAGTTCTGTAAAAAATGGGCAAGTTTCCCCTAAAACCAAAGTTAAAAATCGTAAAAAAAATATGCCGTAGCGCCATTCCTGGTCATATGCTTTCTCCATGTCGAAAAATATGGAGACAAGGTGATTCCTTCTAATAATGTGTCACGTATCTGGGTTTCGGATAAAATTAGGTTATCAAAAGTAGATCTACCCCTGCGGAAACCACTCTGCAACGGGAAGATGCATCCTTGTCTCTCCAATTCGTACATAAGTCGAGCATTGACCATGCGCTCAAACGTTTTACATAGACAATTTATCTGTGCAATTGGTCTGTAATTAAGAGGGTTGGATGAATTTTCGCCAGGTTTTAGGATAGGAATTACCGTAGCTTCGTGCCATTGGGCGGAGTACGTTTGCTCAGTTCAAATTTTTTTGAATAGCAACAACAGATTGGAAAGGGAAGTTGTATTTAAATTGTGAAGCATGTTATAAGTAATTTCATCTGGCCCTGCACTAGTATCGTGAGTCTTAGATTATTTTACTTCCAGTTCATACATATTAAATTTACAGAAGTAAGGAGAGATACTGCGGTCATTAAAACGCATAGGCAACCATTTCACGCGATTCTTAATGACCAGAAAAGCTGGACTGTACGCATTGATAGCGGAAACTTGGGCGAATGCTTCACCGAGAATATTTGCTATGTCTAATGGAGCGAAGTGCGTCGTATTTTCTGTCTTTAAAATAGGAATAGACGATTCACCATGTATACCATTAGCCACCTTTACCTTCTTCCATAAAGCTTTACTGGAAGTAGTAGATGTGATGGAAGAAACAAAGCTAATCCACGATTACCTTTGGCTTCGGCGACGATGCAACAAGCAATGGCCTTTGCTCTTTTAAAAGCTACTAAGTTCTCTGTCGTAGGGTACCTTCGAAAGATACTTCAAAGTCGTTTTTGGTTCTTATGACTGTCACAGCAGGCTTCGCTCCACCAAGGTCTACGAAATTTTCGGAGACTTGTGGAAGACTTTGGAATACAGTTGTTGGCAGCATTCAAAAATATATCAACGGTGAGACGCATTGATTCCGTGATGTCTAGAGTATTGACTATTAGCTCGATAATTTCTGCCAGATGCTTAAAAGCAGTCCAGTCTGCTCGCTAGAATAGAAAGTACAGTGGACAGAAAGTCGCACCGCCGCTATCAGCATGGCAGACGATAATAAGAAAATGCTCACTATTATATAAATCATTACTTACCGCAAAGGTTAGCAATGGAAGATGTTCAGGAGAACATAATTCCAAGTCTAGACTATGGAAGGTACGTGTTGGTTCATTCTTTTCGTCATTATTCAGCAAGCAGAGACGGTTATTAGAAATAAACTGTTCAATATGCTGCCCACGAGAGTTTGTGTTATTTGAAAACCATAAAGTGCAATGGCCGTTGAAATCACCAAAAAAGATAAAAGGCGAAGGAAGTTGGTCCACTAAATTATCGAAATCTCTTTTGGAGGAAGATAAATACAGCAGACTGTCACCAGTGCTTGTATATGAACTTGCACAGCCACAGCTTGAAGAGAAGTATGCAAGGTGAGAGTTGTGCTCGGATATAAATTGGATGTAAAGATATAGACACAACCAGAAGCGTGAAATCCAGTATCTGCATCCTTCCGAACGCAGTTATATCCACGCAATTTTATGGAAATGAGTGTCAAGAATGTTTCTTGAACACCGAAACAGATAGTACGATATTTGTTTAAAATTGATTTAACTTCAAGAAGTTTGAGACGAATTCCGTGACAATTCCAAGAGAAGAAGGTACCCATTAAGAGATAGGTTTTGATGGAGAAGAATTAGAAACGTAAGTTGGAGTTCCTAAAAATTCGCAACTCATCTCCAGATCGTCGTCATCCTCAGATGGGTGCAATTTGATGTGTGAACTATTAATTATGCCACCAAAAATAGATGGCAAGTCTTTATGGGCGACACCCTGCTTTGCCATCCCTAAGGAGGTGGAATTTTTTATTGCTGAATTTTTAAACTTTGAACTAAGGTCTTTATGTGAAATCCCTCGTTTTGCTAGTTTTAAAGTTAACCCTCCAGTTGGTGACATTCAAAATGCAATACTTACCGAAAGCGGTGCGTCTGAATGAGAGGTTTGCTCTTAAAAGTATCAGGATTTGGACGAAAGAATTGCTTTCCCCTTTTGCGGTTATTTCAGCATTGAAGGGGTAGGCTTATTAGCGGATGTCATGTTGTGAGTGACAGCTGTTTCTTATCGCAGTCTTCCGATTTCTAAGACCATGTTTCTTTCAGTCGATCGAAATAACATCGATTGAAAACGCAGAAAATATGATTGTATTTTAGAGGATTTTTGATTATTTCATGAAACACTACATATAATTTAAATTAGAAATAAAACTTTTTGTATTTAATATGATAAGAATCTAATTTTTATGAATTGAAAGTGTTCGTCTATTATTTTTTTTATTGTAATATGTTTCTCAAAATTTCTAACCTCCTCGTAATGTGAAATTATTTTTCGAAATTACATGCAAGTGAATTAATTCTTGTAAAAAAAGATTCTTTCAGTTTATGTCCAATATACTTCAGTATTCTAAAATGCGCTTTTAAAATATTAATTCTAAAGGCATGAGTATTATCATCATCACTAAATTCATCAATTTGGAATAGAAATGACATAAATTCTTACGAATGTTTTTTTAAAAAAAAATACATAAATTCTTACGAATGACAAAAACTTAGAGGTTTCCTTTGTTTATCTCAAACAAAAGGATGTGTCTTGAATAGTTTTTTAATTATTAAATGACAAACTTAATAATAAATGAGATCAAATTTATCTAATAAGTAAATTACTTTTCCTATGTCAATCTCAATTTTAAAAAAAAATATATTTTAATCCCTCATGACTAAAAACGCTCTTTTTCAAGGATTAATAAAATGTTAAAATTTTACAGTCCATTCGAAAATAACACAGTAGAAATATATTTGGTACATTATTTTTGTGAATTCAAAATTTTCTTTATCAATGATACGAATTCTCTTGCCATATAATTTTCCAAATTTAATTTATTGAAATACAAATAAACCATGTAGCTGAAGGGAAGGTTCCATAACTAGAATGTCACTAAATAAGACACAAAAAGTTCAAGATCTTAATTTTATCTCAAACAATTAATTTTCTTGGTGATACATTCAAACATATAATTAAAATTGTGCACTGTATAAATTGTGTTGTAATATTTTCAATTTTTATAGCGAATAAATGTTAAAATTTCATGTAATTTTAATTAATTAAAATTATTGGTAATTTCATTCCAAGGTTTTTATTTCCAGTTCCAAATTATGTACGGATAAAATGTGTTCGTCCTAGGTCACACAGTTTGATCTGGAGATCGCCAATACGAATACTAATCTTCACTATCAGTAAGGATGCTCACTATTTTAGTAGAAATAGTGGTAAGGGGCCTACGTGTCTGACACCCTTGTTCAAAAAAGTTCTGCTTTTTAAAAAAATGAAGATGTGAGGCTAAAGGTTATTAAGAAAAAAGAATTTCAAATTACTTGAAATGTGGGTATTTCTGAATTTTTCTTACTCCAGTGAAAAAATTGGATAACTAAACTAAAATCCCCTCTAGTGAACTCCAATTTTACAAACAAGAGAAGTTAATCTAAATGCCAGTTGCATGCATTAATTTTTTTAATGCTAAGATATGAGATAAAATTAGACCAAGGAGTTAAAAAAATTCCAATTTAAAATACGAAGTATAATTATTTAAGTTTAATTAAATTAACTTAAAAATATTATAGCTTTTAACTCGTTCATTCATTTACTTTCACGAGCATTAAAATTTGCGGATGAAATTACTCAATATTAAACGGATATAAAGATATCACTTAACTTTATATTTAACATTCACAGAAGCGCGTGTTGTATATATGAGATTGAACAGTGCAATAAGATAAATATTTCGATTAAAAAATAGAACATATAAAAACTGCGTTTATTTTAACTTTCAAAATATTATTAAAAACTAGAGCAAAATATAAAAACAATATTTCTACAATGCTTACATTTCTGTTTATATTCGTCAAGGAATGTGAAATTCCATAAAGAAAAAAAATTAAACTAAACAAATATTCAATTTTCACATATAAATTATTACGTTATAAAAATATATAATATAATATAATGAATATAAATCTTATCTTTCTAAAAAACTCACGTTAATTTATAAGTTTTATACAAATTAAATATCTCTCTCCGTTTTTAATTACACTTATTAATGAAAACAATATTATATATATATATATATATATATATATATATAT
>JAOUZG010003378.1:1726833-1762141 GCA_026289955.1 Argiope argentata
AAATGATTTTTATTTGAGACTTTTATGTTTTCAGTTTGCTCAGAAGATATAAACATGAAACTCAAATTTTTAATATATGTAATAAATTTTGTTTACAATTGCAAATTATGAACTTTAAAAGGTATAGATACCATTTTTTAAAAT
Organism: Argiope argentata; assembly: GCA_026289955.1. Classification (NCBI taxonomy): domain Eukaryota; kingdom Metazoa; phylum Arthropoda; class Arachnida; order Araneae; family Araneidae; genus Argiope; species Argiope argentata. The sequence continues at coordinate 1,726,978 of JAOUZG010003378.1, forward strand.
CTATGCAACCAGAACCAGTTATTTTATTTTAACTTATAAAAATCATTAAAGGACAAATAAATAAAATTATGCCTTTATAATTTTTATTTACACATTTAAAAAAAATACATATGATAACTATTTTTTAAAAATATGATTAAATGGATGTTTCAGTGCTCTTACCTATTAAAAAAAACAACTTAAAAGTTGTTTATCAACTTTCTAGATATCTTTTTCTAGCGATTATCTTTTTCTAGACTCAAAGAATATAAACATAGTATGGCAAGAATGTCAAAAATGATGAAATCAATTTCATTCAACAGAAACAACCTGAATACTGAACAACATTTTCTTTATCACCTATAAAAACATAATATTGAAAATACACTTTTAAAACAGAACATATCTGAAATGTATTTTAAAATTTTAAAGTTACATTGGTAAAAATTACTCAGAACAAATATAAAATAAAACATACAATACAGTAAATTTAATAAACAAGAATAAGATCATAATAAATACAAATATAAAAGTAAAATAGGATATAAAGAAGAGTTGAAAGAATATGCTTTTATAGAATTTTATTATTCAAAATCAATAGGTTAAAGAAGTAGGAAAAAAAATTGAAACATTCATGTAACAAGGAAATTAGAAATAAAAAAATATATAACAAATATTGCTACAGAAGTTGATTTCCAATGAAAAAACCAATATTTTTTAAAACAGAAATCACTGAAGTGCACAATAGATAACAATCGATTTCAAAAATAAATAAAGAAACTAATGACATTTCATTCTAACTATAGCAACAGTTGCCTGACATAAATTTGACGTTGCATACATTGAATCTATTACAAATAAACAAAAGTATTTGAAAAACTAGTAATAATGATCTCTGAAGCCATCCATTTTGCTCTTAAGTTATTAGATGTGATTACATGGCAATAACAAAATAATATGAATTACTACAAGGAAAAAAAAGCTTTAAGGTTCACACTCAAAAAGTAAAAACTTCAAAATGCATTTTATTATAATGCCAAAAACTAAAAAACAAATACAAAAAATTATTTGATGTTAATTAATGGTCTTTGAAAGTTATACAACATGCAAGTAATTGATATTATATAAGCACGTATAAAGGACAGCCCCTACAAAATATTTATTCATTATAATTTTTGAAATGGCTCTTTCTACTGTAATCTTATATAAGATATCTAGCAGTTATCAATTCTTTCAGTCATATTAAACTGATTTTATTTTCAACTTATATCCTTTTTTTTAAGTTCTTGTTCAATTTAAAAACTTTTATCTGTCATCACAAAATCATTCAGTTCTAATACATCCATCAGATAGCTTTTAATTTCAAAAAATTACTAGTCAGATATGCTATCACAGTGTAATGATGAAATGAAGTTGACAGCTTTTGAAAGCATTATGACTATCATATCTTTTAAAATATTTGCTTCTTTATAAAAACTAGAAATCATTTGCTGTTCTGTTGGATTGATCTGTTTCTATGCAGTCAATAATGAATCTGGAGTCTTTATTTTCAAAAACCAACTGGATTTTTAATTCTTTTAAAAAATCAAATGGATGCTTTGACATATTTAATTTTTGAAGATCCGCTTCAAAATTAAAAGAAGAATATATAGAGAAAAACCTTTCTTTCGTGAAATTTGTCAATGCCCTCATTTTAATATTATTAACAATATTCTCAGGAATGAATCTTTTTCACAGAATCTTGAACTTCCTTTTGTAATTTGTGAATTATTTCAGTAAAAAGTAGCATTAAAGTATGTAGCATTCCATTTACCAAATTAAGAGCACTTTTAATACAATACATCAATTATAAATGCTGTTAACAATCAATACGAAAACTGGATTTTTCAGTAATTGGAAAAGATCCATTTATTTATAAATCTTAAAGAAATTTATTCACTTCCACCCAAGTCAGCATTACAGCCACTAATTTTCAGTTAAGAGAGATAGTTTTTACAATAAAAGTTTGTTTACTTACACCAATTCAATTTAGATAAGATTTTGTAGGATAAATGTAATGTAATATTCATGCAAACATTTCAAACTCTTCTAAGCATATTCAAAATTATCAGAAAACTCCATCAAATGTCAATAAAGAAAATTAGAAATGCACTGAAGATTTTAATTGTCCCCATTTGTTTTAGACAGCAATACACGTACCGATTTCTTTCCCTTTGAGATTGTTTTCTAAATAAAATTACTGAAACAGTTTTTGGGTTTCAAAATTTTGTGAATATGAACATACTAAATGAATTCTTGAAAATAAACGGCGCATATCACAACTTCGAAAATAACAACCTTCCATTCCAAAGCTAACAATCAATGTCAGAATTGTTGAAAGGAAACTAAAAAAATTCATTTTATCATGGCAATAACTTGTGTTTCACATCAAAGCATCCAGCAGCACATTAGTCTTTCATCTTTTAACTTTAACAGGAGGAAAGAAAACGACTCAAAATTACATCTACAAATGTAAACAAAATATCCGCTTCATACTTGGTGGAGGGTATTAATGACAGACTCATCAAGGAAAGCTTTGCGGATGAAGACTTAAATGCCATGCGCAGAAGTCACATGTAATGTACCTTTTACGTCACATGAATTGACCCCATTCTTGCAAGAACAATTCTTGCAAAACGATATTTTAACTGCGGAGGCGTAACTAACAGTGTCAGTGGGGGGGGTGAGTTTGAACCCTACGACGGGCTTCACTGTAAGATACGTTCTCTTATTTTAATTGTGGTTACCTGTTTTTCAAGTATCCAACTGGGACAGGATCAAGCATAAGAGGGATTATCACCGCCGCAGTTCAAGCACTTTTCTTGTGCAGAACATTGCTGCGCATCCTGCCCTTTTCCAGAGCATCGGGCACATGCGAGTGTTTTCAAATGCCCGAATCTCTGACACTGGAAACAACGGAGAGGATTAGGGATGTAAGGCCTGACAGGTAAACATATGTAACCTGCATAAACATTTTCGGGTAATTTTGGTGTTTTAAATGTTAAACATGATGTTTAGTTTCAAGGAGTTGTCCATCACGTCTAATAGTAATACGACGGACGTGTACAACTCCTTATGATTTCATCTCTGATGTTATTTCATCTAGAGGTACGTTAAATAATTCACCACATGTAATTACTCCTTTACAGGTATTCATTGACTGGTGAGGACTAACACTAACAGCTATTGTAGCCAAGGTTTTATGTTTTTAAAAATTCAGGGGTCAAGTTTTGAATGTTCAAGGATTCAGTTTTTGAATATTCGTCACGTACGACCAACACGTGGAGTTTTGGCTGTTCATGAGAAGCAAGAAGCAAACAAAGCGGCGACAGCTTCTCATGGAGGGCTCTCTCGCTTGCCATCGAGAGAAAGAAGGATCAAGCTGGCAGAAGAAGGCGTAGAGGAGGGTAAATATAAAGGGGGTAAAGATCCCTGGGAACCTCGGGATAGGGAACCCGTACTCACTTATAGTAGATGAGCCTGAGGAGAGGGGATGTACGGCAAAGGAAGCATGAGGATCTTGGCAATTTTTGCACTTTTCAACAGCTGTACAAGCAGAACTACCATGGCCTGCTTCAGCAGAACAGGCGCAAGTAAGAGTCCCACGGCAGGAAGCTTTGGAATGACTGAAACCCTTGCATTTAAAACACCATAAAAGATTCGGAATTTAATGACGGACGGCCAATTTCATATAACCCTCTTTTATAGAATCTGGTATTCTGGAGGCAGGAAATGTGAGCACTAAATGTTTAGTGTCAAGAAGTTGTCAATTTTTTCGTTTAGTAATACGCCGGACATTAGTGAATCCTTGACCTTTAAGCTTTTCAGCGATTTCCCCGATTGGTGTGTGAAACAACTCACCACGTGAAATAACTGCCCTGGAAATGTTAAGAGTATTATGCACGCTGACAGTAAAAGGAATAGAACCAAAATTATTTAATTTCAGTATAGTCTGGGTTTGCTTTCGAGTATTGACTTCGATAAGCAAATCACCAAAACGAAGTTTCTGTACTGAGGGAACTTGCCCAAGATATTCAGAGGTATATTTTTCTATTAGAAATGGTGAGACTGTATGGAATGTCTCGTTAGATGAAGACTTTCGTTTCACAGTGAAAAACGTGTCAAAATGTTCATTCAAAATCTTTTGTTCACATTGAAGTCCACTGAAGGGAGATTTCTTTGGTTTACCCATACACAAGATAAGAGTAATTCGAGTCCCAACAGCACCACCCACCACAGTATTAGTAATACAACATAATAACAAGGAAAGGTAGTCGCCGACTCTGGAATTTCCCAGCCTCGGCACTTACCTTACTACTAGCCGGAACCTATACGTTTAGAATCATCTCCAGGAACGTTGACCACCCTTAACGCCAAGCCCTAGAGATTGACTCTTTCGCTTGATCCCTAGAAGACTAATCAAATGGTTAGCATACCAGCCGGTTGATACAACGGGGACACCAGTGCACCACCCGTTTAATGGGTTGCCAAGCACGGCTAACACGTGGGGGTTTTGGCTGTAAATGAGAAGCAAGAAGCAAAAAGGGTGGCAACAACTTCTCACGGAGATCTCCCTCTCTTGCAGTCGAGTAATGGAAGGATCAAGCAGGCAGTAGAAGGTGTAGAGGAGAGTGAGTTCGAAAGGAGTAAAGATCCCTGGGAACCTCGGGATTGGGACACCCGTACTCACCTATAGTAGGTGAGCCCATGGGGGAATGTATTCATAAGGAGGTAGATATTTAATTACATTTGGTGAACAGGGATTTTGTTTGTATTCGAATAGCAATAGCCTTTAAATTTGTGTTTAAATTTAACGGAGTGGACGTATGATCGCTTGCAACAAGCAGTGCAACTTCACATGTAGCTTTATCATTTATATGATTTTTGTAAGAGGCACTGTGGATATTATCATCCGGTTTTAGATGGGTCTCCTGTAAATCAATACAAACTGGTGCATAAATATTGGGGAGGTCTTTCAAATCTGAAATTTTATTTTTTAGCCCATGGCAATTCCAAGAAAGAAATCTTGTCATTGAAGGGAAATAAAAAAAAACTCAAAAAAGAGAGAACCATATTATAATTTGTTGTAAGAATCTGATTCATCTGATTCACTTAAGGTCATTTATTCCTCAGATGGGTGAACATTGAAGAGAAGATTACTATCCAAGTCTTTGTCTTTAGTTTTTTTCTGCTCTTTTAAGAAGTCTCCTTGTGTTAAGGAATGCTTTAGTGAAGATTTTGTTTGGGCTCTACTCTCTGTTAAAATTCTAGCTCGAGTATTGGCTTTTGTTTCTTTAATTTGTTTTATTAGGTGATTTTTTTTTCTTATTCTCAACTTTCTGCTCAGTGTTGGTTTAGATTTCTCAGCTTCAATAGATGCAGAAGTAATTTTGAGAGGGTAATTTTTAGTTATCGGTTTTAATTTAGATGAGGGGGGGGCAAATTATTTTTGTAATACTTTCGTCAGTCAATGTACTTGAGGAAGTTACCAACTTCACTGCATTACGATAAGAAAGTGGTCTTTGTTCAGGTGTTAACAGCTTTTTAGCTTCAACGTATGATACGTTTTTCTTTATTTTAAGTTCTTGGATTTTCTTTTCTAATTTCCATTGAGGACAATCTCGGAAGTCAGATAGATGAGGTTGTTTGCAATTTACACATTGTGAATATGCAGTGCAATCATTAGCTTGATGGCCAGCAGTTGCACATCTGGAACAGGTTTTGTCCCTCTACAAACTGTCTTGGAATGGCCGAAACGTTGAGAATTATAGCACCTGATAGGATTATGTATATAAGGACGAACTTTACAGTTTAAGAAGCCTGCTTTAATGCTGAAAGGTAATTTTGTTGTATTAAAAGTTAAGATAATATTATTAATGGCAAAGCGATTCCTATCTTCATAAATATGCATTTAACTGCAATAACACCTTGACTGGCAAGGGCATCAAGAATTTCACTTTCAGGAGATTCTAAGAGTTGTTTTTCTGATATAACACCATGGAAGAAGATAAGTATTCGGTGTAGGGTTACCGACACGGAATGATTTAAGAAGGATTTGGCTTGCAAGAAGGATTTGGTTTGAAGAGCAGAATTTGTTTCGATTAGTAAGTCACTCGACCTAAGTTTTTTTACTGATTTTGGAGCACCACCAATACCATTTAAAGCTTTTTCATCAGCAAAAGGAGATAATTCAGAACATTTTCCATCACGAATCGAGAGAATAACGAAGCGATCTTTTTTAGAGATCGCTTCGTTCAGTGTCGGAAGTAAAAAAACCCCATAAAATTCAAATAATGATTCGGGTCTCGATGGCACCATCCACCATGGAGCCCAACAAGGGATAACAGCCACATGCTCTAGACATTGCCATCCTCGGCGCTTACCATAGTGCTAGCCGAGACCTATACGCTAATAGTCACCTCCAGGTAAGTTGACCACCCTTAACGCCAAGCCCCAGAGAATGACCCCTTCATTTGATCCTTAGCAGACTAACTTAGAAGTTAGGATACCAGCTGCAATGATACACTGGGAATCAACATTCCCCCACCTATCCAAAGGGTCCTCACGCACGGCCAACACGTGGGGCTTTTGGCAGTCCATGACAAGCAAGAAGCAAACAGAGCTGTTGCATCTTTTCATGGAGAGCTCTCTCGCTTGCCTACGAGGGATAGAAAAATAAAGCAAACAGCAGAAGGCGAAGGGAAGAATAAACCATAAAGGGAGGAATGATCCCTGAGAACCTCGGGATTGGGACACTCGTACTCAACTATAGTAGGTGAGCCCCTGAGGAGTTGATATATTTTGAGTTGCAATGATCGATCGGATGATTTATTCTGCAGATAGTTGAGATAGCGAAGCTACAAGCTTGCTCATATATTTGAATTTTTTTTTCCTTTCAAATCCTATCGAGCAACCTGTGTGGAGTACCTAGTCAGCTAGGTAGGATACTAGGTCGATAGAGTAGAAAAGTTATATTTCAGCCTACATTATATTTGATGACGCATTTTAAAGAGGGTCTAATTTAATTTGCTGTTACTTGACAAATTTCAGTATTTCTTAAAATATTTCATAGCTTTTGTTTTATCTACTAACTTATAAATGGATTCTGAAGAATATTCCGATTCTGATTCATCGTATTTGGATATTTCTTCTGAGAGTGATGAAGATGTATCATTAGATGATGCAAGAGACTGGTGTCGTCTGGAAGAAGACAACCTTGGACCTTCTCCCCCAAGATTTCCATTCACCGGGAATCCCGGAATAAAAGTTCAGATTCACAGTTCTTCACCTTTGGAACTTTTTGGAATTTTTTTTGATGATGATATCATCAGTTATATAGCGAGTGAAACAAATCGTTTTGCAGAGAGTTTCATTGAAACAAATGAATTAACACCCAGTTCAAGATTACACGGATGGAAAGATACGGATGCCAGCGAAATAAGAGTGTTCCTTGCTTTATTGATCCTCCAAGGAATCCTTCAAAAGCCGATTCAAAAGTTATATTGGTCTCAAAATCCGTTCCTTTATACACCAGTTTTCGGTCAAATAATGTCCGAAAGAAGGTTTGCTTTGCTTATGAAGTTCTTGCACTTCACAAATAATGCAACAATAGATACAAACAATCATCCTCAACCTGGACTTCGAAAAATATATGAAGTATATGAAGCATTAAACAGAAAATTTAAATCTTCATATATTCCCGAGTGTGAAGTGTCTGTCGATGAATCAATGCTATTATATAAGGGCCGGTTGGCCTTTAAGCAATATCTGCCGAAGAAAAAGTCCAAATTTGGGATAAAATTTTACCAATTATGTGAATCAAGTACAGGATACATCTGGAATAGCTTGATATACACAGGAAAAGACATGCCTCTATGGAAAAACGCCTATAAATATTCTGCAACCACTAACATAGTTATGACTCTGATGGAAAATCTTCTGAGTAAAGGTTACTGTGTCTCTTTAGACAATTTTTATACTTCTCCTGAACTCGCAGAGATCTTGATAGCTAATAAAACAGACATTTATGGAACTTTAAGATTATATAGACGTGGTATCCCACAAGAAATAAAGGACAGAAATATTAAAAAGGGAGAGATCGTAGGCTTTCAGAAAGGCTTTCGTTGGCTTTTAAAATGTGCATTTTAAAATATATGGATAAGAAGCCAATTCATATGCTTAGCACAATTCACACAATTAATTTTGTTGAGCAGTGCAAAAGGATGAAGAAAAGTAATGGCGACATTGAAGAAATTATTTCTAAAACGCCTAAGGCTATTTTAGATTATAATCGAACGATGGGAGGAGTGGATATGGCTGATCAATGTTTGTCATATTATCCAACAGCTCGGAATCAACAAAAGAAATATTACAAGAAGATTTTCAGGCAGTTATTAAACCAGAGCGTATGGAATTCATATGTTCTCTTTAAAAAATGGGGAGGTAAAATGACACATCTAGAATTTAGATTAAATCTAATAGAAAGCTTATTTCAAACGTATGGAGATAAGAAAAATTTGCAACTTCTTGTATCTGACCGCCTCACTGGACGCCACTTTCCTTCACACATTGAAGCGACAGGTAAAAAGAAAAGCTTGTCAAGAGTGTGTATTGTGTGTAGCAAAAAAGGCCGTCGTGTTAGGAAAGAAACTAGGTTTCAGTGCAAACAATGCAAGGTTGCACTATGTATCACACCATGTTTTGAAAGATATCATACTGTGTTTGATTGTTGAGATTTACACTTCTAAATCACATTATTGATTATATTCCTATTTTTTATTATACTGTGCTTTTATTGTTATTATTCTACTCAATCCCATTTTACATTTTTAAGAAAAAAATTAAAATGTTTGTATATAAGTTTTTCAGATTTTATGCTTACAAATTTTTATTTGACATATTGCAATTACATTTTTTTGTATCTGCTCATTTCGTTATTTCAAGAATAAACAAGATGAGTTTGATTTTGATTTTATAAGTCTTTCTCCTATTAAAAAAAAATCAGAACCTTTTATGATCATTAAATGCATTAATATTTTTGTTATATATTCTGCGTTTTGCATCTATTTATATTTTATCATTTTATCATATTTTTATAATGCTATATTTATCGCAATCACTAGAAAAACATTTATTGTATTTCAAAATTTCTGTATTTCGTATCAGTCATCTACATTAATTATATCATTTCTTCAAAGAGAGGAGGTCACAAAGGTTCATAGGGTGAACAATTTTTCGTAGTTTTTCTATGAAGTAAATTTACTTCCTGTTTTGTCATCAAATTAAATGAATCTATTCTTCTTTACAATTTCATAAAAGTAAGAAAAAGATTAATTTCATGGCACAGTTCTAAAAATAACACTCATATAATTCTATTATATTAAAAATTACAATGCTTATATGAGAATAAACATGATTTTATTTGCTACACATGTTACTGAAAAATAAAGAGAATGTTTATACTGTAAAACTTCCTTTAAATTTTTATGAAGTTTTAAGATTCTATATTCCAATAATCTAAAGAATTTTTGTAACAACATTTTCAGTCTTAAATTTGGAGCAAATATTTACAGAACGTTGAAAAAAAGTTTCTAGGTACATGATTGATTTTTGAAGCGATTAAATTTTTTTTTATTTAAGTAATTAATAATGTCAAGCGGAATCAAACATATTTTAGTTTCAAGTAAAAATCCCCACATTAAAAACCTGTTGTAACAGCACAATTAGAAGTTTTACTATAAACTGCTGATAAAAGTAGCATGCCAATGAAGATGCGCATATAACTAAACATATATTTTGAAAATATTCTCAAATGTGTTTGTAAAAATAGTTTTGGCTTGTGAGAAGTTTTTGATTACGCGTTCATATTCTTTCTATATTAAGAGCATTATTGTTCAAATTTCCTACAGTATTTAAACAAATGTTCAAAGGCCAGTACTTAGATTTTCAATAACGCAACAAAAACAATTCCTAAAGTCTATATTCATTATGGAATTAATAGAACTCCAAAAAATCTGTAGTGAAGAAAGCTAACCAAATTCTTTAATTAGTACTTATCAAAAGTTTACTCTTAAAGCTATTGTGATAAAATATATAATGTTATTAGTAAAATACAATTTTATTTTTCAACAAACTCAAAAAAGACAATATATATTAGCTACAATAAAAATTTAAAGTTGTGAATATAAGCAAAAAAATTAAATCCGAATGGTAGAAAAAAGATGTATTAGTTTTATATACACCAACAAATATAGATAAAATACCTCGCTTGCGTTTATTTGTTTGGGAAAAAGAAAAAAAAACATACAGATTTTTTAAATTATGTTTTTGAATTTTTATATTCAAATTCAGAATATTTAAAAACCTTAGCCTTAATTAACAATAATTAGTTACATCTTTAAAGCTTTGGTAAACTAAACGAGAATTTTAATTTCTTCATTTGGTATTTTAGGAGATAAAAACTAACAAACTTGATAAATAAATTAAAATTATATCTGGTGAACTCAAACTTTACAATTAAACTTACTATACTTTACTATAAAAGAAAAAATTGTCAAATTTTTATTTTATATTTATTTTTTAGATTAACTATTGTTTCACGCTAGAAAGTTTTAAAATCTTATGGATCAATTTATTAATAATAATACGTATATATGTTCTTTTTCATATTAAAAGTAGGTTAATTTTCATTCATTAGATTTTACTACCCTTATTTAAAACTCAATGGGGATTCGTATTTATTCTCAAAATCTCAAAATAAACGTCTGAAAACGTAAACAAAATTTTAAAATGCTTAAAGAACATGAAAAGGAAGACAACATTCATCCAGTCCACTGATAACGATTGACTTCTCCTTATCTCACATTACCTTCTCATTATCTCGCAGCTTGAGTTTGGGGGAAGCGAAAAACTCGACCCGTCAAAGTACGGGCAGTGACAGTTTTAAGGGGATTTAAATTTCCGTCTATTCACGGGCCTAACGCTTTGAAGGGAGAAGAGATTCCGTCTATTTGCGGGCTTGACGCTTGGAGGGTTAAACGGGTATGGCAAATACGGAGTCGAGTCAATTTGGCCTCGAGCTCATGCACTGGAAGAGCCGTCCATAATGTAATTGCAGGTTTGATATAATGCAATTTGTTATTAATTTTTTGATCCCACGATTCTTTCCATTTAGAATTAATATAATGCGCATATGAATTCTTCACATAGTCAAATGGTACATCATGATGTATAAATAAAGACTCCGTTTTGGAAGCGTTGTCCGCCTGAACATTTTCCGTTATTTCAACATGACTCGGAATCGAGCAGAATAAAATCTCGTAGTCCCTGTTTTCCAAAGTTCTCAAGAGACTCAGAATTTCAAGGCTGTAGGATGAATTTGATTATGAAAATGATACAGTGGTTTCAAAGAACTCATGCTGTCGGTATAAATACAAAATTTGCACTCGGTAGAAAGAGCTACATTTTGTAGAGCATAGAAAATTGCCGTCAATTCAGCAGAAAAAACGTATAAATAAGTATACATACGATGACTAATGGTTTGTGTATTAAATATGATAGCACATACAACACTCCCGTTCGAACCATCAGTGAAAAGAAGCATATGAGTCGAATACTGATAGCGATGAAAGCTAAAAAGTTTTTAAAAAATCACTGGGACCGTTGTTGTTTTCTCAAACCTATGAAATGGATTTAGAAAAGAGAATTGAGGGATACCCCATGGATGAAATAGGAATAAATCATGCGTTTGAATGATCACATCATGGAGTTCCGAATCGTCAAGAAGTAATTTCACTCTCTCACAAAAGAGAAGAATGTGAGAGGATCGAGCCATATATAATCGCCGAAGGCGAACAGGAAGCATCAAAGAGTGCAAAGAATGTTTCTTGATTGGCAATGCATGAAGGAAGTATTGGACAGATAATTTTTGGCGTCGTAAATTTAATGGCATCTGGTGACAGACAATATATAGACTCTCTATTGGAGAAGTCTGAAAAGCTCCGGGACAAATGCTTAAGGTAGAGAGGTGTATGGTATCCAATCTACTTAAAACGGAAATTCTTGCAGAACCATACACCATACACCCGTAATCAAAGCGAGATAGAATTATCGCTTCGTAAATACGAAGCAAAGATGTGCGATCCACTCTTCATGCAGTTCTTGAAGGCACTTTTAGAATATTCAGTGACCTTTCACACTTCTTAAGCAGATGTGAGACATGCGGAAGGAAAGTGGGTCTACGATCAAATATTATCCCTAAAAATTTAATCTCAGACACAACTGGAATCGCGACATTTCGAATATAGATTATAGGATCCAAATGAATTCCTCGCTTTCTACAAAAATGGACACATTTACTTTTTTCAGGAGAAATCATGTGTCCATTAAGATCACACCAGTCTGTTAGTTTATTAACTACAATTTGTAGTTGGCACTCAATTGAAAGCATATTGCTGCCTTGACAGGAAATCTGAAGATCGTCCACATATAAAGTGCTTTGAAAAGATGAAGGTAAAACGTTAAGAATTTGACTAAAATGAAGCACAAAAAGTGTTACACTTAAGATGCTTCCCTGAGGAACTTACTCAGCTTGAATAAGAGGATCTGAATAGAAATTGTGGATTCGAATACGAAATGATCGTAAAGATAAAAAATTCTTTAAGAAAATAGGAAAATTTCCCTTAAATCCAAAATTTAAAAGAGTCGAAAGAATGCCAAAGTGCCAAGTGCGAACGTAGGCATTTTCTACGTCAAAAAAGATGACCACAAGATGGTTTCGACGCACAAATGCGTTGCGTATTTGGGTCTCGAGTAGGACGATATTATATGTTGTACGTCCCTTATGAAAACCACTCTGCAACTGCGGAATACTTGCCCTCCTTTCCAATTCGAAAAGAAACCTATCATTGACCATGCGCTCCAGTATCTTGCATAAGCAATTTGTTAGTGCAATAGGTTTGTAGTTTAGAGGATTAGATGAATCTTTTCTGGGTTTGAGGGCTGGAATGACAATAGCTTCATGCCATTGAGTGGTGAACTTCTGTTCAGTTCAAATGCGATTAAATAATAATAGCAGACTGGATAGGGAACGTGTATTCAAGTGACAAAACAAGCATGTTATATGTGATTCCATCCGGACCGGGGCTGGTATCATGTACTTTAGACAAGGCTGAAAGCAGTTCATACATTTCAAATTCCTAGTTTCATGGAAGGGATATTTTTGTAGCAAACCGCAAAATCTTTATGCGGGATTCTTTACGGTTATAAAAGTAGGCTTGTATGAATCAGCGGCAGAAACCTATGCAAATGCTCTACCGAGAGTAGTGGCAACGTCTTCGGGAGAGGAAATCGTAATATTTCCCAGTTTCAGCACAGGAAATGAAAAATCATTATAAATCCCATTCACTGCTTTTACCTTCTTCCAAAGTAATCTGCTGGAGTTAGAGGATGTAATTGAAGATACAAAGCGGGCCCAAGATTCCCTTTGGCTTCTCCGGCGGATGCGGCGAGAATTGGCTTTCGCGCGCTTAAAAGCAATCAAGTCTTTTGTAGATGGATATCGACAAAAAAAAATGTAGCGTTTCTTTTGTTCCCTATAACTGTCACGGGCTGTTTCAAGCTTCATTCCATCACGGCCTTCGAAATTTTCGTTTTCGTGGGGAGCATTTTGGTATGGTGTTATTAGCGGCACATATAATGCAATCAATGACATTTTGCCTTGCTTCCGTTATGTCGCAAGTGTTGACCATCACCTCAGTAATTTCTGCTCGTTGCGTGAATGTAGTCCAATCTGCTCGCCGGAATAGAAAACGCGGTGGACAAGAAGTCACATTGCCACTATCAGCGTGATAGACAATTAAAGGAAAGTGATCGCTGTTATGAATATCACTTTCAACATTGAGATTCAGCAATGGTAACATTTAAGGAGAACAGATGGCCAGATCAATACTGTGGAAAGTCCGAGTGGGTTCATGGAAGTACGTTTTTTCATTGTTATTAAGCAGACAGAGACAGTTATTGGTAATAAATTGATCAATCTGTCACCCAAGAGAATGTGCACTGTCTGAACCCCATAAAATACTATGCCCATTGTAGTCACCGAGTAATAAAAATAGTGAAGGAAGTTGGTCAATAAGGTACTTAAGTTGTTCTTTATTAATGGCATCATGTGGTGGAAAATAAATACAGCAAGCTTTAACAAGTGTTCTAATATGTATTAAGAGGTATTTTAATATGTTCTAATATGTATTAAGATATTAAGAGTTGTTTTGGGGAAAAGATTAGAAGTTAAAATACAAGCACCACCAGAAATATTTGACTCTGCATTACTGTGGACATTATTATAACCATGTATTTTAAAGGAAATGTTGGGATGCAAAACCATTTCTTGAATTGCCAAACAGGAAGTAGGAAACTGATTAATGATGCACTTAATGTCAACAGTTTTTGACCTTTGACCACGACAGATCTAAGAAACGAAAGAACCCATTAAGAATTTGGTTTAGAGAGTGTAGTGTTTGCAGCGGGATCTTGAGTTGGTGAAACCTCGCAATTCATTGAGATTTCTTCATCATTTTCCTCAGATTGATGTAGAGATAGAAGTTCGGGATTCCTAGAAATACGATTAAATATGGACGACAAGTCTTTATGCACAACGCCTTGTCTTAAGAGTCCCAGAGCTACAGAATTTTTTACATTCGACTTTTTCACTTTTGTGATTAATTTTGTCGGTGAAAGACCACGTTTGGAAAGCTTCAATTTGGGTGAATTTTAAGTTTTGGATTTCCGGAATTTAGTATTCTCAGAAACATTGATTGCAATGTTTCAGCACCTAAATCAGATGATTTTTCACTTAAATTTACTTGAGTGGAATTTTGGGTACAACTTTTGCTAGAGCAGTTTTTACAAAAGGAATTTTGCACAACCGATGCGTAACTTACACTAGGTTTTGGAGTTTGATATAGGACTTTTCGTTTTGCCTCTTGATTAGGAATTTGCTCCTTAATTTTAACGGTGATAATTTCTTTTTCTATCTTCCAACGAGGACATTCTCAAGAAAAGGAAGTTTGACTACCGTTGCGGTTTACACACTTCTCTTGTACATCACACAGCTGGCTCTCATAACCTTTCTCTGCACAACGGACGAGAGTTAGCTGCTCTCGGCAGGCAGTTTTAGCATGTCCGAAACGTTGGCATTGGTAGCATCGGAGGGGGTTCGGAATGTAAGGACGCACGGCTAATTTCATATAACCCACTTTAACAGATTCTGGTAATTTAGGGTTTTTAAATGTTAGAATAAAATGTTTTGTAGGGAGGAGTTTAAGCCAAGATTCCATCTGACTGCTCCGGCGGATACAACGAGCATACGCTTTATCTCGTTTAAAAGCAATTAGATTTTCCGTATAGGACATCTACGGAATCTGTTGCAAAATTGCTTTTGTTTTTTGCAACTATCATGGCTAGCTTTATTCCACCACATTCCACGAAATTTTCTTAGACTTGGGGAAAGCTTAGGAATTCTATTTTTTGCAGCATTAATAATGCTGTCAAGGATTTGTTGTACAGCCGCCGTTATATCTGCGGTATAAACCATAGCTTCAGAAATTTTTGCTTGTTGTGTGAATGCAGACCAATCCACTCGCTGAAACAGAAAATGAGAGAACCCTGAGTCATACCACTGCTGTCAGCATGGGAAATTATTATAGGAAAATGATCACTACCATAGAGATCATCTTCAACTGTAAAATTCCAAAATGGCAAGAGTACTGGGGAGCATATGGCAAGATCTCGACTGTGAAAGGAACCTGCGGATTCGTGGAAATAAGTCTTTTCACCATTATTGAGTAGACAGACACAGTTATTAGAAATAAACTACTCGATTTGTCGCCCACGAAAATTTGTGCTTTCCGAGTCCCACAAAGTAGAATGACCATTACATTCACCAAGTAGAATAAATGTCTCTGGAAGTTGATCCATTAAACTGTCAAGATCTTGTGGACTAACAGAAGAATTAGGCGGTAAATATATATAGAAGATTGTAATTAATGTTCGTATATTCAATTGAACAACTAAAGCTTTCAAATCAGTATAGAGTGAGATTGATTGATTGATTTGTTATGTTTTTTTGGCGCAATAGACACATTTAGCGAAGCTGCGCCAATCCAACGGTAAAATATAAAAGTAAGATGAGTTGGAAGTTCAAGTTAAATATAAGAATTTATACACCGTAATAAAATAGCTATGCATCAATTTTTTAAGATTCCAGCTTTAAACAAAGGCTAGAAAACAGTAAAGTAAAGAGGAAGAATAATACAAAAATAATGTTTTGCTACCATCTGTTTCAGAAGAACACAAATACTAATCGAACTAAATACATTTATAAAATTTAATGTCCTTTAAAAATTTAAAAATGTTTTGGTGGTGTTTTTCACCCACCAGGTCCTGTAAATTCAATGAAGTTAAATGAAAAAAGTGAACACTTTGTGAGTTAAAATCGGGACATTCAATTAAAATATGTTTAACAGTAAAATTCACTTGACATGTGGAGCACTTTGGTACAGATTCTCCAAAAAGAAGATGTCTGTGCATATATCGCGTATGTCCTATACGGAGTAGAGTCAATTTGACATCAACTTCTCTAATAGGGTGAACAGGTCAGAAGCCAATTGTCGGTTTAATTGAGTATAATTTGTTGTTGATCTGCAGGTCCCGTGATTGTTGCCAATTACTAAAGAGTGAACAAGTGAAGGACCTTTTAGCATCAGAATAGGCAAGAGAATGGGTCAGAAAAGAAGATGCAGATTCAGCAGCAAGATCAGCTCTTTCATTGCCGGAAATACCTACATGCCAACAAAATAAGACTCTGGAACCTCTATTTCTGATTCTCAAGGTGAATAAAATCCTGACAGCAAAGGGATGCATCTAAATCTGATAATTAGAAAGTGTTTCCAAAGCACTCATACTGTCAGTATAAATGATGTAATGAAGCTGATTAGAACAGGAGATTTCCTGTAAAGCACAGGAAATTGCTACTAACTCAGCTGTAAACACAGAGCTACTGTTGTGTAAACGATAGCTGATTGTATCAAATGGAGTTATAATGGCACAACCATCGTGTCTATCTGATTTAGAGCCATCTGTAAACACTGGTGTGAAAGAAGAGTACTGGCAGCGATGATGATGATATAGTTGTTGAAAAATAACATGACTAGTTGAAGATTTATCGAATCCCAAAAATGGGTTCAGATAAGAAAATTGAGGGGTATCCCAAGGGGGAAAGGAATAAAAATCAGACGACATAATGGCCGCATTATAAAGGCCTGAACCATGTAGCAAACCTTTGACTCTCTGCCAAAAAGGAAGGATATGGAAGGGTCTCGACTCGTAAATTCTTCGAAGAGAAGTGGAAGAGCAGTGAGACAAATAGGATGATTTGCGATAGATTTTGCACGAAAATAAAGTAATGCAGACAAATTCTGACGTCTCAAATGAAGTGGTAACTGGTGACAAATAACATGCAAGCTCGCAAGTGGAGACCTTCGAAATGCTCCGGAGCAGATCCGAAGGGCAGTGTTGTGAATGGTGTCTAATCGCCGTAAAACCGTAGGATGTGCGGATCCATACACCATGCAGCCGTAATCAATACGGGACAGAATAAGTGCTTGGTAAATACGGATCAGGAGGGTACGATCAGTACCGGATGATGTTCTGGAAAGTACTTTCAATATATTTAATGTTTTTTCACACTTCTTCAGCAATTGTAAAATATGCAGAAGGAAGGTAAGCTTTCGATCAAATATAACTCCCCAAAACCGAATTTCATCCACAACAGGAATAGGTATGTTTCGAATGGAAATATTTGGATTTGGGTGAAGGTTTCTCTTCCGACAAAAGTGAAGACACCTACTTTTCTCAGGAGAGATTGCATGCTCATTGTTATTGCACCAAATTATCACCCTATTGACTGCATTTTGTAACTGCCGCTCTATGAGATTCATATTTCTATCTTGGCATGAAATCTGCAAATCATCAACATAAAGGGTTCTATTAACTGATGATGGTAAAACCGATAAAATCTATGAAGTATAAAAAGTGGAACACCCTCAGCTTATATAAAATGATTTGAATAAACATTACCAACACGAACAAGAAAAGTGCGAAGTGATAAAAAATTTAGTAAAAAAGTGGGCACATTTCCTCTAAAACCAAATTTAAAAAGCGTGGAGAGTATACCATAGCGCTATGCACGGTCATATGCTTTATCAATGTCAAAAAATACGAATACAAGGTGGTTCCTCCCAAAAAATGTGCTGCGTATCTGGGTTCCAATAGAATGAGGGTATCAAAAGTAGATCGACCTCTTCGGAAGCCACTTTGCAACGGGGAGATGCACCCCTATTTTTCCAGTTCATGCACAAGACGAGCATTGACCATGCGCTCAAAGATCTTGCAAAGACAATTCGTCAAAGCAATATGCCTGTAATTCAAAGGGTTCGATGAATCTTTACCAGGTTTTAAGATCGGAATCACAATAGCTTCACGCCATTGTGAAGGGTACGTTTGTTGAATCCAAATTCTATTGTATAGCAGTAACAGATTTGAAAGTTTCATTCAAATGGCGAAGCATATTGTATGTGATTTCATCTGGCCCGGGACTGGTATCACAGGTATTGGTTAATGCTGTTTTCAATTCATACATCCTAAAATTACAGTTATAAGAAGGAGTGCTTCGGTCATTAAAATGCAAAGGCAACCGTTCCACGCGATTCTTAATTGCCAGAAATTCAGGACTATAAGAATCAATTGCGGAAATTTCTGCAAATGCATGACCTGGAAGATTAGCTACGTCAAATGGGGGTTTAATGTATCTCATTTCCTGTTTTTAAAACAGGTATGGATGATTCACTATAAATGCCATTAGCGGCCTTTACTTTTCTCCATAAATGTTTACTGGAAGTAGAGGATGTGACGGATGATACAAATTCTATCCACGATTCCCTTTGACTACGACGGCGAATGAGACAAGCTGGTGCTTTGGCTTTTTTAAAAGCGACAAAATTCTCAGTTGTTGGGTACCTACGAAAGATGTTCCATAATTTTTTCTGCTTTTTGTGACTATCACGGCAATCATCATTCCACCATGGTCTACAAAATTTTCTACAGCGTGGAGTACTTTTTGGGATGGTGGTATTTGAAGCATTTATTATTGTATTAACTACAACTTGTATTGCTTCCGATACGTGTGATGTACTGACCATAGCCTCAGTGATATGTGCAAATTGCTTGAATAACACCCAATCTGCTCGCTGGTAAAAGTAACGAGGAGAGCATGCAGATGCATTTTCCCTATCAGCATATGAGACGATAACTGGGAAAGGGTCACTATTGTATAAATCTTTCCCAACGGAAAAGGTCATCAACGGCAAGAACTCAGGAGAGCATATGGCGAGATCAATACTATGGAAGGTACGAGTGGGTTCATGGAAATAAGTTATCTCTTCATTATTGAACAAGCAGAGACAGTTATTAGCAATAAACTGCTCAATATGCCGCCCACGAGAATTAGTACTATTCGATCCCCACAATGTACTATGGCCGTTAAAATCACTTAGCAGGATAAAAGGTAAAGGAAGCTGGTCGATTAAATTGTCAAGTTCATTCTAAGATATCATTAGGGGGTAAATAAATGCAGCAGACTGTGACCAACGTTCGTACGTGAACTTGTACAGCCACAGCCTGAAGGGAAGTGTGCAAGTTTAGAGGCGTGCTCGGATATAGATTGGATGTAAAAATACAGACACCACCAGAATTGTGGGAAGCTGTGTCTGTATCCTTTCTAACACAGTTATAACTGTGGAATTTAATAGCAATATTAGGTGCCAAGAAAGTTTCTTGGGAACTAATACAAATGGAATGAAACTGGTTGATGATGGTCTTGATATCAAAAAGTTTGGACTGAATGCCGTGACAATTCCACGAGACGAAGGTACCCATTAAGAAAGAGTTTTTGAAGAAATAGAATGTGCATATGTTGGAGTTGATAGATCTTCGCAACTCATACCAAGTGAATCTTCATCCTTAGATGGATGTAGCTTAAAATCAGGGCTGGTTAACGTGTCACCAAAATTGTGGGTAAGTCTTTATGAACTTCTTTCCGATTTGCTAAACCCAGAGCAACTGAATTCCATAAATTAGATTTTTTTAATTTTGCACAGAGATCGTTTTGCGAAAGTTCCCGTTTTGCGAGTTTTAGTGTCAATAAGGTCGGAGGAGTTTTCTTAAGCGTTTTACTGTATGTTGTGGGAACTGGTTTAATAGATTCTCGAATATTTTTCAGAGAGCAGACAGAATCAGATTCCGATGTTTTTTCTAGAGGCTTGATAATCGAATTTTGTTTCTGGTAGGTGGTACAGGAACAGTTAGAACAAAAGGATTTTTGAACAATGGAGGCATAGCTAATTCCAGGAGTAGGAGTCTGCATTTCAATCCTACGCCTTGCTTCTGGATATGTTAAATCCTCTTTTACTTTTATTGAAGTGATTTCTTTCTCCAGTTTCCAGCGAGAGCAAGTACGAGAGTAAGAGGGATGGTTAGCACCACAGTTAACGCATTTTTCTTGAGCAGTACACTGTTGGCTGTTATGCCCTTTTTCGGCACAGTGGGCGCAAGTGAGTGGCCCACGGTAATTAACCTTCGAATGGCCATAACGCTGGCACTGGAATCCCCTTAATGGATTAGGAATATATTGGCGAACTGGTAATTTTATGTATCCTGCATGTATTCATGTATATTTGGACTGTGAAAGGTGAGTATATAAGGCTTTGTTGGTAGTATTTGGACATCTCTCTGAATCGTAATTTGACGAAATTTACTTACACCTTGCTTCTTTAGTTCTGAACTTATTTCCTCTAGAGGAACGTTATACAATTCTCCGCAAGTGATAATTCCCTTGGAGAAGTCCAGAGATGTATGTGGACTAATAGAAACAGGTATGGTGACTAGAGCGTTAAGTTTGATAATATTTTGAGCTTGTTTTTTAGTGTCAACTTCCACTAGTAAGTCACCAGAGGGCATTTTTTTAATTAATATCAGCTCACCAATGGTAGCTGAAACAGCTTTTTGGACAAGAAATGGTGAAACGGAATTAAAAGTCTCTTGGTTTTCTAAAACACGCTTAATAACAAAAAAATTGTCGAAAAATTGAGGAGTTTTATTAAATTTGATTACATTTTGCCCACTGAAGGGACCCTTGTTTCGAGGAGCCATACGATATAGAATGAGATTCGGGTCCAACGGCACCGCCCACCACGAAGCCCAAAATGGGAAGGCAAACACCAGCTTTGGTCATGCCCAACTTCGGCACTTACCTTAGTGCTAATCGGTACCTATACGCTGGGAGTTACACCCGGGGACAGTGAACACCCTTAATGCCATGTCCAAGGTGTAACCCCTTCGCTTGATCCTTAGCAGTCTAACATTCAGGTGACTAGGTACCAGCTGATTGATTCACTGGGGACCATAGTGCACCACCCATCTGTCTAATGGGTTGCCACGCACGGCCAACATGGTGGTGGGGGGAGTGTTGGCTGTCCATGAGAAGCAGGAAGCAAACAGAGTGGCGACAGCTTCTCATGGTCAGCTCTCTAGTTTGCCGTTGAGGGAAAGAAAAAAAAGCACACAGCAGAAGGCGTATATGAGTATAAACATAAAGGGAGTAAAGATCCATGGGAACCTCGGGATTGGGACACCCGTCCCCAACTAAAGAAGGTGAGCCCCTGAGGGGCAGTATGGAGTGAGAAAAGTGTACCCGGAAAGGAATTGGAGATGAGAATGCAAACTGCCAGAATTGAGTGAGGTGTTTTCTGCATCTTAACAGTATTATATCCACGTAATTTAAGTGGTGTGTTTGTCTTCAAAAATGTTTCTTCAAGGCAGACGCAAGCGGAATGAAATTTGTTAGGATTTTTTCTAAGTTCATGTAATTTGGGACGAATGCTTTGACAGTTCCAAGAAATGCAAAACCCATTCAGAAGTGTTTGTTTTAAAAGAAATGTTATGAACATTAGATGGAATTGGCGATGAATCGCAACTAATTTGAAGGTCATTATCATCCTCTTCAGATGGATGAAGTCAAATGCTATCGGGACTTTTGTACACGCCACCAAAGATATACAATAAGAACTTGCCGACCTTATCCTGACTCAAAATCCCCAGAAGGACAGAGTTATACAAAGTTGATTTTTTAATTTTTTGAGGAAGATCTTTTTGAGAGATGACACGTTTGGAAATTTTAAGCTTTAAGGCTTTGTTAGGTTTGACTTTGCGTTGATTTTTTTCTGGTTTGCTGGGTTCAGAAGCACTAGTTATAGAATTTCCAGAATCTGTATGAGACAATTTTGGTGGAGGCTCAGTTTTGAAAATAGTCTCCTCACAATTTGCACAGAAACAATTTGAACAAAATTGGGTTTTTTTCAATAGATGCGTATGTCACGCCTGGTGTTGGCGTCTGAGCAAGTACTTTTCGCCTGACCTCAGGGTATGGATGGTTGGTTGATTGATTTTTTCAGGCACAAAGCCATTTTGGGCCATGTTGAGCCAAGTAAGTGGTAAAAAATCAATTACGAGAATAAAAGTAGAAATATTGAATTATAAATCGAAAGTTATCCAAACATAAACGTGGAAAATAAATGTGCCAGCCTATTTAAAATGTAATGAAAAACTAATGCGATAAAAATGCTAAAATAAAGCAATGGAAAAACTCAACCATAAGCAAAAGTAAGAAAGTGATAAATATAAATATAAAAACCAGTGGTATTTAAAAATTTAAAGATGTTAGGGTGAAAAATCTTTCCCATGAGGTCTTGTCAAGTTAAGGTTGATGACTTGAAAAAGTGTAAACGTTAGGAATTAAAATATGGGAATTCAATTAAAATGGAATTTTAGTAAAATCCATTGGGTGGCACTTTGATGCTTCCTCTCCAAATATGAGGTGCTTGTGTGTGTAGCGGGTGTGTCCTATACGGAGGCGAGTCAATTTAACATCAACCTCTCGTACAGTGTGAACTGGACACAAATCAATTGTCGGTTTGATTGAATGTAACTTATGAATCTGCAGATCCCATGACTTTTGCCAGGTATATAAAATGTGATAGTTAAGGGGCAGTCTAACGCCGCAAAACGGAAGTCCTTTGGTCAAAAATATCGAAGCAGATTTTCCAACTGAATTTTCGTTCTCATTCCCTAAATACCGAAGTGACTGGGAACCCAACAAAATAAGACATTAAGACCAGCTTGTGCTAGTATATTCAACATGAATAAAATTTTGATAGCAATTGTGTGCATACGGTTGTGATAATTAGAGAGTGATTTCAGAGCACTCATGCAATCAGAATAAATAAAAATGTTTTGCTGATTATAAGAGGAAATTTTCTGCAGAGCATAGAAAATTGCCATTAACTCAGCAGTAAAAACAGAGCAACAATTATGAAGACGGTGACTCAATGTCTGAGATGGAAACACGATGCCGCATCCAACATGTCCATCCGATTTCGAGCCATCCGTGTAAATAGGCACAAAAGATGAATATCAATGGTGGTGATATAAAAACAGTTGCTGGAAAATAACATGTGCAGTTAAGGATTTATCGAATCCCATAAAGTGGTTCAAAAAGAAAAAATTGGGGTTATCCAATGGAGGAAAGCAAAAGGAATCAACAGTTTTAATACAGTCTTTGAGATACGAGTACGCTTCTGTACGATGGAGTCGTACAGAAGCAATTTAACTCTATCATAAAATGGAAGTATGTGTGAAGGACGGACATTTTACAAACGACGCAGTACTACTGGTAGCGAAATATTGCTTAAGGATACAATAAACGATAAAAATGAAAAAAAATCGACGAAATTTTCAATTTTTTTTATTTTCATCTTTCATGCAGTTTTAAATAATAAGCTATCGTTTTCCAAAAGAGTTATTTTGATATCTTGATTTGTTTTTACAATATTAGCCTTTTTTTTTGTTGATATTGGGATGCCACGCCCACTTGTTTACATTTTGACAGCTGCTGGACGACTCAGTTTCGCTTTCGTCCAAACGCTGCTAATTAGCTTTATTTACAATTTTTATTTTATCTTATTTTCATTTCTAATAACGCTAGAAACTTCAAATTCTTTTTTCTCTTGTTATTTGTTTTGGTTTGTTAATTCGATAGCCATTTATTTCTTATTCAAATTGCTTGTTTCTATTTCTTTGAAATTGAAAACAAAAACAGTTCTTTTCATGGCTAAAATTAAAATTTTGTCTATTTTAAATTATATTTTTTGTTTTCCTTTTCGTGAAATTAAATCTTAACAGGGATTTAATCAGTTCTCGTTACCGAAAGACTAAAGAACGTCTAAAGAAAAGCAGGCAAGTAAAATCAGAAAAGGCTAAGAAACGATGAACAAAAAATTCCTCTAATTCAGAAGCAAACAATTTTAATGACATTTTGGAAGTTGGTGCTACAAACTGCAATGAAGCTGAAATAGTAAGCTCACCTTCTAATATTGTGGATAACAGTTACATTATTATGTGCAAATCATTTTAGTCTTCTTTATTGAAGAATATTCTTTGCAATGAATGTGAAAAAAAATTTCTCGAAATTCTTCAAGCAAGTTTCTTTGGTTTTTCATTAAAAATTTGTCTTTACTGTACTAACTCTGTTTAAGAATTTGGTTCTGCATTTACCAGTGAAAGAGAATTTGCAGACAAAACCTTCCAAGTGAACAGCAAGGTTGTTGAAATTTTTTTAGCTATTGGTAGAGGTCACTCTGCTATAGAAACTTTTTATATGGTATTGGATACACCATCAATGGATGTAAAAACATTCAGTAGATGTATGAAGAATATATGCCAACAAAAACAAGAAGTGAAATTACAAATGCTCATTTTATTACGTAAAGCCATTAGAGATGCTCACTTCCAGAAAAACATAAGTGTGTCATATGATGGAGCTTGGCAAAACGAGGACATACTTCTAACTTAGGAGTTGAATGTGTAATTGACTTCCTAACTGGTATTGTAATTTTCTATGAGGTTAAGAATGGAAAATACCGCCATGAGTGTGAAATTTCAAAACGAGATTTGAAGGGAAGCTAAATTGATTTCAACATTTGATTTGAAGGCCATAAATTTGAATGTGAAAGAAATTTTCATGGTTCATCCAACAGCATGGAAATGCATGCTGCATTAATTATGCGGAACAGATCCATTGAAGAGTGTGGCTTCATATACATGAAAATGCTGCGTGATGGAGATTCGAAGACTTTTCAACATCTGAATGAGGAGAAAATATATGGCTCTGATCTAGTTGAAAAAGAATAATGTACCATATCTCTAAGAGACTTGGTACTGCTTTACGCAAAAAAGTTCAAGAATGGAAAATAAAAAAAGTCACTTTGGGAGGTAAAAAGTCTTGTTGTTTGAAGGATACTACGACAGTAAAGCTGAAAAATTACTATAGAAAAGCAAAAAAAAAAGATAATGCACCTGATGTTAACAAAAAGAAAAATCCATTTATACATCATTTTAACATTGCATGTCAACAGATTCAAAACCACAGCACTGTAGATTTCCTGTGGGAATAGAATCATGGTGTTTTTATCAAAGACCTATTCCACAAGGTGTGAGGTACACAAACAGTGACACTGAGGACACTTCTTTGCGGTACACCCTGAGCCTGAATAAAATGCTTAGAATAAGCATTACCAATTCGAGCCCGAAAGGTATTTTGTGTCAAAAAATTTTACAAAAATATGGGCAAGTTACCTCTAAAACCTAGATTAAAAGGTGTAGAAAGTATGCCGTTGCGCCATGCAAGGTAGTATGCCTTTTTAATTTCAAACAATATGGAAACAAAGTGGTTTCTTCTCACAAAGGCATTGCGTATTTGGGTTTCCAGTTACACGAGGTTGTCGAAAGTAGAGCGACCTCTACGGAAACCACTCTTCAACGGGGAGATACATCCTCGTTTTGTCTAATTCGAAAATTAGGTGAGCATTTACCATGCACTGGGAAGTCTTCCAAAGGCAATTTGTAAGAGCAATCGGTCTGTAGTTCAGAGGGATTTATGGTTCTTTGCCAGGTTTTAATATAGGAATTACTATAGCTTCTCGCCATTGTGAGGGATATTTCTGCTAAGACCATATTATGTTAAAAAGTAGTAACAGATTGGACAGGGAAATGGTATTCAAATGGCGAAGCATGTAATATGTGATCCCATCTGGCTCAGGACTAGTATCATGGACTTGAGACAATGCCTTTTCCAATTCAATCATAACTGTTGTAGGGAATTGTACTTGGGACTTTGAAGCGAAAGGCAACCTTTCCACAAGATTCTTAATTGCCATAAAATCAGGGCTGTTAGAATCAGTTGCGGAAACTTGTTTAAATGCCTGACCAAGAATATTAGCAATGTCTAATGGACTCGAATACATCACATAACCAATTTTTAAAACATGAATAGAAGTTTTATTATATATCCCATTAGCAGCCTTTACCTTTTTCCATAAAAGTTTACTAGTAGTAGAGGATGTGATGGACGAAATAAATTTAGTTCACGCTTGTCTCTGGCTACGACGCCGAATGCGGCGCTCTTTTAAAAGCAATGAAATTCTCAGTCATCGGGTACCGTCTAAAGAGATTCCAGAGTTTTTTTTTCTGTTTCTTCTGACTGTCACAACTTGCATCATTTTACCATGGCCTACGAAATTTTCTTGGATGTGGGGTGGTTTTTGGAATGGTGGAGTTAGCGGCCTTCATTAATGTATCAATGACATTTTTGACTACTTTCGAAATGTCTCTATCACTAAACATAGTTTCATTGATAACTCTAGTTAGAAAAATACATTCCAATCTGCCCGTTGGAATAAAAAACGCGGAGGACAAAAAGTCGTCCCATAAAATGGTCGCTATTATGCATATTGGTGCCGACAGTAAAAGTCAACAATGGAAGTAGCTCCGGCTATCATGCATATCGGTGCCGACAGTAAAAGTCAACAATGGAAGTAGCTCCGGAGAACATATGGCCAGGTCTAGACTTTTGGAATGTACGTGTAGTTTCATGAAAGTACGTTTTCTCATCATTATTGAGCAGGCAGAGGCAGTTATTAAAAATGAACTGTTCAATCTACCGCTCACGAGAGTTTGTATAATTCGAACCCCATAAGGTACTATACCCATCGTAGTTGCTGAATATAATGAAGGTCTTCGGAAGCGAACGAATTAAATGCTGATGAATTAAATCATGAGGCTGTAAATAATACTGCAGACTGTGACAAAAGCTTGTATGTGAACTTGAACAGCCACATCCTGTAGACATGTATGCAACTTTAGAAGTGTGCTCGGATACAAATTGGAAGAAAAGATACAGACACTTCCAGAACATTGAGTTCCAGTATCTGCATCTTTCCGAACACAGTTGTATCCACCAAGTTTGATGGAAATATTGGGTGTTAAGAATGTTTCTTGAACACCAAAGTAGATGAAATGAAATTTGTTCAAAAGTGATTTAATTTCATGAAGTTTGGATCAAAGACAGAGAGAATTCAAGGAGATGTAGGTACCCATTAAGAGAGAACTTTAGAGGAGGAAAGATACTGAGCATTTGCTGTGTTTGCAAGATCATCGCAAATCATATTAAGGGAATCTTCATCGTCAGATGGATGGAGCTTGAAATGGAGGTTGGTAGATGTTTCACCAAAATGGACGTCAAGTCTTAATGTACTACACCCTGATTCAACAGTCCCAAGGCGACTGAATTTCTTGAAGCAGATTTTTGAAGTTTCACTGATATATCTTTTTGTGAAACTCCCCTTTGAGCCAATTTTAAAGTTAGTGAGTTATGCGCTTTTTTTCTTCTGGAATTTTTTTGTTGGAATATCCGCTTTAGGAGATTCTGGAATACTTATTATGGAGTGATCAGAATCAGAATCCGATGTCTTTTCAGGGAATTTTATTTTTGTCACTTTCTTACAATCTTACTGCAGTTTACAAGAGCAATTAGAACAAAATGATTTTTGTACCACGTTAGCATAACTGAGCCAGGAACAGGGGTCTGATTGTGAACCCTACGCCTAGCTTTAGGATAAGTTAAATTTTTTTTTTCATTTTTATTGATGTCACCTGTTTCTCCAAGTTCCAGTGCAGACAAGATCGAGCATAGGAAGGATGATCGCCTCCACAGTTTACTCACTTTTCTTGTGCGCTGCATTGCTGGCTATCATGCCCTTTTTCGGTACATTGGGCACATGTAAGAGTCCTGCGGCAGTTAATTTTCGAATAGCCAAAGCGCGGGCACTGGAAGAGTCTCAAGGGATTTCGAATGTACTGACGAAAACCGGTAATTTGATATAACTTGCATATATAGATTCGGGTAATTTAGGACTGTGAAAAGTAAGAGCGTAATGTTTGGTTGGAAGCAATAGACCATTTCACCGAATTGATATTTGGTGAACATTCGCCACGCCTAGTGGTTTCATTTCTGAGGATATTTATTCTATAGAGACATTTAAAAATTCTCCGCATGTAATAAAACCTTTAAAGAAGTTAAGAGATGAATTAGAAGTCACTGAAACCGAAATATGTGCAGGAGCTTTTAGTTTCATAATTTGTTGATTGTTTTTTTATATAGATTTCCACAAGTAAATTCCCACATCGCATTTTTCGTATTGATGGAACATCACCGACTGTAGCTGCTATTTCTTTTTGTACAAGGAAAGGTGACACAAAAGAGAAGGTCTCTTGTTTGTCTGATTGGCGCTTGATAACAAAATACTTGTCAAAATATTGAATGTTGCTTTCAAGATAGTAAACTTTGTGCCTACTGAAGGGGCCCTTGTTTCGAAAAGCCATACGGTATAAAAGGAGATTCGGGTCCGACGGCACCGCGCACCAAGGAGCCCAACAAAGGAAGGCAGACACCGGCTCTGGACATGCTCAATTTCAGCACTTACCTTAGTGCTAATCAGTACCTATACGCTGGAAGTTACTCCCGGGGACAGTGACTACCTTTAACGCCACGTTCAAGAAGTAACCCCTTCACTTGATCCCTAGCAGACTAACCACTCAGGTGACTAGGTACCAGTGGATTGATACGCCGGGGACCACAGTGCACCACCCGTCTGTCTAATGGGTTGCCACGCATGGCCAACACGTGGGGTTTTGGCTATCCATGAGAAGCAGGAAGCAAACAGAGTGGCGACAGCTTCTCATGGAGAGCTCCCTCGCTTGTGGTCGAGGGAAAAAAGAAAAAAGCATACAGTAGATGGCTTAGAGGAGGATAAACATAAAGAGAGTAAAGATTCCTGGGAACCTCGGGATTGAGACACCCATACTCACCTATAGTTGGTGAGCCCCTGAAGGGGGTAACACATGAAGGATTTGACTTAAAAGGAGAATATAAAGGGTGGCACTCAAAACGCTACCCTGAAGAACACCCTCGTTTTGAAGAAAAGTATTATAAAATGTATCACCAATACGGACACGAAAAATGCGAGTGTTTAAAAAATTCTGTATAATATTTGGTACATTATCCCTAAAATCACAGTCAAATAAAACCCAAAGAATTCCATAACGTCAAGTACGATCATACACTTTCTGTTTATCTAAAAATACAGAAACATGGCGGCTTCTTCATAGAAACGCACTGCGAATTTGCGACTCAAGATATATAATATCATCAAAAGTAGATCGTCCTCGACGAAATCCACTTTGAAATGGGTAATTCATCCTTTTTTCTCCAATTCATGAAGAAGACGTACATTAACCATGCGGAGCGGAGCGAACCAATGTCAGAGCGATTGGTCTGTAATTAAATGGGTCTTTTGCGTCCGTTCCCTGTTTTAGGGTGGGAATGACTGTAGCTTCTCGCCACTGGGTTGGAAATAAATGCGCACTCTAAATCCTATTAAATAAACCGAGTAGGTGCGTAAGAGATATTTCATCTAAATGGCAAAGCATACTGTTCGTAATTCCTTCAGGACCTGGAATAGTATCTCGAGTTTCAGAAAGATCTTTTTCCAATTCATGCATCTGGAATTCGCAATTATAAGGCAAATTCTTTCGAGTCCTAAATTTCAAAATAAATTACTCAGCTTGTATTTTTTTCTAAAGAAAAACTGGATCATAAGAATTGTTACTAGAAATGTCTGAGAAAGTTTTACCAATAGCATTAGTTATGTCAAAAGGCGCAGAGAATGCAGGCATTTCTGTATGCAAAACAGGAAAATCAAATTCTTTTTTAATGCCATTAGTGGCTTCGATCTTTTTCCATTACTGCGCACTACAGATAGTGTATGTTATCAAAGATACATATTTAATCAAGAATTCTCTTTGGCTGTAACGTCGGATACGACGAGCATTTGCCCTTGCTTTCTTGAATGCTATAAAATTTTCCGTATATGGGTACCTATGGAAAATTCCACACAATTTCCTTTACGTTTTATAAGCATCGCGGCAAGTCTCATTCCACCATGGCTTACAAAATTTTCGTGGAAGAGGAGAACAATTAGGTATGGTTGCATCAGCGACTCCTATAATACAGTTAATTATAATTTGTACGCCATCACCAATGCTGTTCGAAGAGATCATAGATTCAATTAACACTGCTTTCCTGGTAAATTCAGCCCAATCTGCACGCTTGAAAACGTAATTTTGTGGAGAATTCATTAAATTACTACTTCATGAAAGGGATACAATCAAGGGGAAATGTTCACTGTTGTAGATATCACTTGCAATTTCAAAATTCAAAAAGGGAAGAAGTGCGGGAGAACAAATAGCCAGATCAAGAGAAGGAAATGTACGTATGGGGTCGTGAAAGTAATTGTTGTCGTCATTGCTCAGCAGACAGAGACAATTATTAGAAATGAGTTGTTCAGTCTGTCATCCACGCGAGTTAGTATTCTCGGAATCCCACAAATTACTGTGTCCATCGAAATCTCCTAATAATATGAAAGGCGCTAGTAACTGATCAATCAACATATCAAGATCATTTTGAGAAGTAATATCATTTGATTGTAGATAGATGCAGCAGACAGTCACCAGGGTTCGAAAATGAACCTGAACTTCTACAGCCTGCAAGAATGAGTGAAGAGGAAGGGTGGAACTGGGATAAGAATTTGATGTTAGTATACAAACTCCGCCAGAAGTTAGAGTTCCAATATCACTATCCTTCCTTACTAAAGTTATACCATCTCAACTTTAAATAAGTATTTGGTTTCAAAAAAGTTTCTTGAATTGCAATACAGATAGGGTGTATCTCATTGATAAAAGCTTTAAGATCTGCAAGTTTCGACCTGATTCCCTGACAATTCCAAGAAAGGAAAGAAACCATTAAACGGCTTTAGGAGGGGGTATTAATGACAGTTTGTAGAGTTTCTTGCTGGTCGCAACTCATTTAGATATCTTATTCATCCACTGAAGGATGGATTCTTAATAGCTTGGTACTAGTAGATGTATTTTCAATAGCTGGATTATCAAACAAAAATGGTAAGTCCTTGGATGCTAGACCAGCCTTTCCTAGTTCTAGAGCTATTGATCTTTTTGATTTCATGTTTTTCAGAGAATATCCCTGCTTCGAGTATTTTAAAGTAAGATATCTTCGAGATGTAGACATTTTCTTTTTATTTATCTTATTCGGCCGTTGTTCTGCTATTGGACTATCAGAGATTCCGTCTGAACCAACATCAGTTGTTAAAATGACAGCAAGTTTAGTTTGTGTTTCAGATACCGAAACCGACTTTTTTATAACAGATTGTAATAACTTGATCCTGGTCGATCAAATAAATGGGTAGTGTTTAAACACAAATGTTTTATTTACAGTTTTATGCAATAACAAAGCAACTCGTCCTCATCTAGGATAATATGCTGGAAAATATTTACATCTGGATTGACAGTTCCACAACTAATACAAAGAACTAACAGGCTGTTATCGTATACGGCTACTGTAATCGTTGCTCAAGGTATCTACGGATATAACCGGCAGATCTAACCCTCTAACGTAGCCGCAAGACGTCACGGCAAGCGCGTTGCACGTATTTTAACGTAGGGTAAGAGACGACGCTCTTTCGTTGTGCACGGAAAATAACGTTAAGGGGCTGTCTGTTCTCCAAGCGTTGCCGACGCATTTTAACGTATTTCTTTCCTCCAAAAAGTTTGGACATCTTGCAGATCAGAAGGGAGTCAACACAATGGGTGTTTTACGAATATTTAAGGATGCCGAATGAACGGAGGGCTCGAAGAGTCCTTTAGGACAAAGGTCGTTGTGAATGGTGGCGACTTAAGAGAGGAACAAGATCTTGTTGAATAAAACAGGAACAAAATTTTTTCTCAAATTATGTGCCCCATAAGCGTAGGTGTGTACTTAGATTTAATTTGTATTTAGTTTCAATAGTATTTCTTGGATAAAGCTTAGTTGAACGAAATTTTATTTTAAAGTAGTATTGAATTTTTATTCAGAATACAGTTTTATGCTCTCTTGTGATTAAACATGGCATCGAAGCATTAGGAACTAAGAAGGAATATATTTTAAAAAATTGCTATCAATATATAATTAATAAATTAAATATATTTCGCATTTACAATTAAACTATTTTTTAAATGCAAATTTGTTTTTTACTCTAATCTCTACCTCTAATTGTTTTTCTCCGCTCAAAGTAAACAGATGCAATTGAATTTTGTGTTTTAAAGTAGCCTAAATTTTGAAGAATATAATAAAGTATACTGTTATATTGTTTGTCTTTTCAGATTTATATTGTGTAAAAGCATGGAATTAAGTGTTCGATTTTTTATAATGCGACTACTTTTTAAAGTTCTATAATAAATGGAATGAAACAATCTTTCAAATTCATTAAATAAACAATAAAAACATTTTTAAAAAATTATTTATATCTGGGAAGTTATTAATATTAGTTTAGTAATTAATGTTTGGATATTTATTAATATTAGTTTAACTTTTAATATTTAGTTATCAGTATTTATACCTTGATGTACATAAAAGAAATAGCAAAATAAATTAAATTATATTTTTGTAAAATTTTAACTGATAATATTTTAAATGTTTTAACTCTGTAAACTATCTTAACATATTTTTAAAATATTTAATCAAAGAAGATACATTCCTTAGATAAAACGGTAGATCTATAGCATTTTTTGAAAAATACAAAAATTTTGTATTTATTTTACAGTTTTTTGAAACTTTTTTTTTTGTTATGCTAAAGAGACTTCTTTATTAGAGGCTAAAATCTGAATGGATAAATAACATAACTTTTGATAAATCTTGTACAAAATGCAGCACGATTTTTAATTACATGTTTTTAAGAACCTACTAATGGAAAATAATACAAATAAAGGTTTGAATGTTGCGTGAACTATAAACTATTTATGAATATTGAAAAGTTTTAGAGCTCATAGCTATGGCTTAAAATCACAACTTGTTATTTACTCAGAACAAATAAATGAATTTACATTAGTTTACTCAGATTTCAGCAGGTGTTTCTTATGGAAAAAAAACTCCATAAACAGCACATTTGGTGTGGATCGATATTAAAATTGTCGGGCCAAAACTTGAAAACAATTTTTATCAAGATTTTCTTATTATTGTTACTAAAAGTAATCTAGGGATTTACAATCATGCTAAAGAGCAATGATAGTATTAATCTCCTTATTTTCTCGTATACATATGCGTATGCAATGTAGCGCTATCCGTATTTTTAGTATTTTTGGGATTTCTAAGCCCCAAATTCAAATATCAAAATGTAAGAGAAAATTCACGCTTACCTTGTCGTTCCGGGAACTTCTAAATCAGATAGAATCGACGTATTCCAACGTGAATTAGATCACAAACATCGAAAGCATTAGTTCAGGGTTTTGATTTTCATCTTTTTTTATTTGCTGGACGAGGACACAGGCACAGATAATTATTTACAAATATATACATATATCATTTTAGTTGTAGGTATAATTTACATCGCATACAACCATCTTTGGATCCGTTCTTACTCCGAAGCCAACCACAGCTCTACTAAACGCTAAACCGAAACTGAAACTCATAGCTGTTACTGTGGGATCATGGGACTTTTCCCTGACGTCACCAATGCGCTTGCGCGAAAGTGTTACATCGTGTTATGGTGAGACTAGGAATTCCAACAAGTATATTTGAATAGAAACAATTATGAATTTTGTATCTTTTAGATTGGAGAGAAAATTCGATATTTTTGCAATAAAGATGTCAAAGCAACGTACCAAACTTCATTTATCTATTTTTTGTATTTTGAAATAATTGCTCAAACACTCACGGAAAGATTGACTCATGGATAATCAATATTTTGACACATTATATTTTAAAAAATGAATACAAATTTACATTTTGATAACTTTGTATGACACACATAATTTATCAAGATGCTTCGTTTTGGAATATCATGTATGCGCATGCACGATTTTTACATACAGATTCAGGCATACAGATTTCCCATCAACTAGTTTCATATAATATTTGACAAAAGATTACATTTAACTTATTTACAATTAATCTAAGAAAACTTTAACGCGTTTACTTGCGAGAAAGAAAGAAATTAAAAATTTCATGAATTCTTTGAATGAAATGATTCCTAGTGAATGCCCTGCCTCTTTAATTCTGGCTATTGAATTCAGAATAGCTTAAAAAAGGATTAAAAAAGATTCAACGGTTTAAAGTGTTTTAAAAAGGATTAAGCTATATCCAATATGCTACATTGAAATGAAATTTGAGAAACAACTGTTTATTTTTTAAGTCAATTACATAAATAATTACTTATTTAGCAAATTTTCCAAATATTTTAACGTTTATTAAAAAAACTGAATTGGTTAATGTACATTATCATGTTTAATATAAAATAATTTTGCATTTTAGTTCTTATCTTGCTTTCTAATGTTATTTTAAAAGTTAGTTATTTAGTCTCCATGCATGTTTCTTAATCCAGTGTTTATCACTTTTTTTAAATCTCAAATGTGCTTAACTTTTAAATTCCTATATTTTCATATTTCGATCTTAAAGAATTTTTTAAAAATCTTATATATATATAATCATATTTTTAAACTCTTAATTTTAATACTAATTAATTTCCAAAGCCCT
>JAOUZG010003378.1:1775722-1892238 GCA_026289955.1 Argiope argentata
TATATATATATATAATCAAAATAAGCAATTAATGAAGGATTAAAATTGCATTTAATATTCCTTTATGATTTTTTCAAATAAATCATTGTAATATTTTAGTATTGAGTAATCAAGTAGCATTTGTCTAGAATTAGATCTAATCCCGAGTAGTTCTGTTAATAAGATACGTATAAATAGCAATATATAACTGATACATATTTTTTTGGAATAGAGGGCTCATCTTCTATTATAATAAGAAATGCAAATAATCAAATTGATTGGATACCTGAAAAAATATACAATTCAAGAGCCATATAATTTTCTACTTATGTATTGATGATCCAGGTTCTAAGATATCTCGCAGCAATTTTATCAAAATTCAATGCTTCAATATTTTAAATCATTTTTTTTCATTGAAAAATAATGGCATTGAAAATAATGGCGCTCTTAAATGCTTCAAAATGATGCAATTTTAAAGTTGAAACCTCATGAAATATACCAGGTTAAACTTAAATTAAATGCTCCTTATTAAAAAATTATTTTTAAAATTTTAGATTATTCTAGTAATTTTAAAGTGTTTGTAAAATTTATTAAAGTTATCAACATTTTTTTGCGTGTTTTTCCCCATCTTTTTCCATTATTTTGTGTGCACATTTAATGAAATTGCCATCTTCAAAAATATTCAAAAGCAACTAGAACAAACAAGCGATTCTTTTAAAATATTATTCTGGAATATTTTATTCCTCATAAATTTCGATACGTTTATAATGTTTAGTATTCTTTAAAAAAATACAGTCGACGTAAATTAATTTTCTAATTTTTGCCATTCTTAAAAATAATACACTATTTATTTATTGCTATATTTGCTATTTTTATCAAGCCATGTAATTCACAAAAGTTTTAATTGTACTTACATCCTTTCATAAAATTGACCGTGGAAAAGTAATTGATGTGTTAAATATGTAAAATTAAACTTGCAAAACATACGTTGCGTTTATGTAACTTAGCAATATTCTATTTTTTTCTCTTGTTAATGATTGCTAAGAGTGGAAATAACAATCAATGAAAACTTTTTTTATAATTATTCATGTCGATGGATTCAATAAAGGAATAAGCATCTTGTTTTGGTAGGAATCCCCAACAGTTTCACAAATTAATTAAGAAAATTTAATATTTTAAAGCCGTATTTGAAATTTTAATTGCTTACAAGAAAAGATTTCTTTACTTTTGTCGATAATCTCCATAGGCATGGTAAAAGAATCAAACTATATAGGTAAATGAATTTCATGAAGAGATAGTGATAATGTTATTTTAGTGAATTTATGATGTATAAATTTTAGAAATATTTGCCAGCATAGTTAGAAAACTCTTGAAAACTAGCGTAAGAGGTAACCGTCTCCTTATTTAGAAGTGATTACCGGCGTAAGAAATACTTTCATTTATGAAAGAAATATGCCCTGTCGTATACAGAATCATTGACAGTAGTCTTGAATCGGTTTCGAAATGCACAAAAATAAATTTTAAAAAAAATTCCCAAAAGAAAGTTTTGAGCAGGGCCTAAAAGACCTCGCACAAAACAAACAGGTCAAATTAAAGAATTTCTTTTTTCTAGTTGCATAATTTATAAGAACAAATTTTAAAAATTACAAAATGCTACAATAAGTAACACTTTATCACGTATGAGTCATGGGCAGTTTCTTATGTGTTTCATAACGTACACATATTTAATGGAATATTTATTGAGGCCGAAAGTTTGTCTCAATACTGCTGTGCAGAAATATGAAACCCGGATAATATAGATTCGTAATAAAACAATAAAAATAAATACATTTCCATTAAATTAATGAAATAAAAAATAATAATTTAAACAAAATAAATTGTATTAAAGTATAAAAATTAAATTGACCAATTTATCAGAAAAAGTGGTCTCGTTCTCTGTATTTCCTAAGATTGTGAAATACTTAAATCGGTTTCTGATTTAAAATTGAAATGGACTAGCTCCCCGGGGGAGTTCTAGTAGCATGATGGAATATTATGAAAACCTAATAGTCATGAGTTTAGTTCATATTTGAAAGCAAATTATTAAAATAGGAAATTTAACGACTATGTCTCAGATACTATTTGTTTTTTTGTATATTAGATCACTTGATAATTATAAATAAAAATAAGCATTTTTTTATGAAAACTTGGCAGTAAAACTTAATTTCCACTTTCTTGTGTCTGCGTATTTCCAATTTTAATATGTGACATTTACTTTAAGTAATATTTCTGGTGATTTGAAGCATTTAAAAATATTTAAGGAAACATTCAGTTGGAAATTCCAGAATATATGCAATGGTGTTAAACAATAAACGACAAATTTAATAATTTCCTTTATAAGTCTCCATCCAAACGTCAGTTAAACACGTTTTTTTAAGAATGCTATATTTCCATAACATCGTGTAATCCCCAAGGATCTTAGTTTTTTTTTTTTTTAACATTAAGGCAGCTAAGTTATATTTTAAGAACATTTTAAATTTAAATCTGCAATAATCGCAATCAAGATTAGAGAATAAAATATATCCACCAGCGGTTTTCAAAGGAGATTCTTAAAAAAATATATCAATTTAAGATATGGTGAACAATAAAATAAAATAATTCTGGTTTCAATTTTTTATATTTAAAGTCTTGAAAAAATGCTAAAAACAAGCATATTGAAAAAATGTTAGAAATCAAAAACAAAATAAAACAGCAAATATCAAAAAGAGTGGCGTAGAAAGAAGCATATTTAAGTCTTCACATGAATTTAGTAATTGTTTATTTAAAAAAAAAGAAATTTATCCTTTTTCAGGTAATGTTTTTTCCCGGAAGTCGAGTAATCATTTATTTTTATTATTTTTTATTTATAAAATGCCGTTTGAACTCAGGGAAAGGAATTGGCCGAGCCATCGTCACTCCCAGTTCTATTAAAACCGTTGCTTCTTAAAATCTGAACAAACCATGTAGTCGAGGACTTAAAGGTCTGCCTATCGGGGATGGTGAACTTCGGGCGACGGGGCCTCTAACTACATTCCTTGTGTCTGGGAAAGGACGAGAAAAGAACGGACCTCCCAAGTTCACATCTGCTGATTTTCTGTAAACCTTTTACCCACGCAGCGTTTGAATCAGCAGGCATTTTAAAAGGGGCATTGTTTCATATTTAACACACTTCGAAAAACAGAGGGGAAAGTATCCAGGCGAAATTACTTTTTTAATAATACGTTTCTATACTACTTTCACATTTTAAATCTTAATTCTTATAGAAAAAGTGACGCGTTCTGAAGGAAATTGATTTAAAAAGTTTTTTTTGTATCATTTAAGAAGGCATCAACATTTCAAATGGAACATTTGCCAATAAAAAAATAAATTAATTGATACTTTGTGCATTTTATGATAACTATCAGAAATGATTTAATTTATTTTCTGCTGAAGATATAAAAAAAGATTTTAATTTTTTTGTAGTAAAATAAACTTTTTCCCTAATAATTTTTAATTAATCATTTATTGATACGCAGTAAATCGTATATTTGAAGTGAAGGGATATTTTAAATGATACTCTTTTTTTATTGTTAAGTTACATTAAATTATTGCCTGATTTATTATTTTTGTTTAAAAAGCTTTCAATTTTTAGTAATCCTCATGGGAACAACAAATAGATTAGACAACATTAAAGAATTTAACTCATCAGATTTTTTAAAAAAATTCTTAATACTCTACAAGAACCAAATCTGGGAAATGTTTATATTATTTAATTTATGTATTAAATTAGGAGAATTTTATGCCCTATGTAATTCATATAAGAGTATCTTACAAGCTCGGCTTGATTTTTATAGTCTTAGTGAAAAAGATAAACCATAGTTAGTGTCATATTAACCCTTTAACGGTCATAAGGAGTGGGCAGTGGAAGAAAAAAGTTCACTTTTTTACGTTCTCTGAATTCCCACGAAAAAGTATTAATGTCAACTGTCAAACTTTTTAATGTCAAACTGTCAATTTACAATCATAAATGTAGCCTGAATTAAAAAATATGGATGTTGAACGGAATTTCGGTAAAAAAAATTATAAAAATCATGGTGGTGAAAATATCGCCTCTAACTGATAAAGGGTTAAAGGAATTTCGCTATAAAATTATGCTTGAATCGGGGGAAAAATTTGCAAAAAACTGAGTTTTTTTAAAAAAAATTATGTAGATGCACTGAGATGCATGAGGATTACTGTCAGTTGGATTACCTTGTTAAAGGGTCAAATACACAAAGATGAGAGATGAATTTTATAAATTATAAGCTTCAAAACCTTTATAATTGTAATATTTATATTAACGAAATGAGGTATTAATCTTACTATTATTTTTTTAATTCCTAAAGTATATAATATTGTGAGACGCAAACACCGTATTTACATGATACCGAGTTTTTAAACATTTTCTATGAAACATGGCTGAAAATTTTACAATAGATACTTCGAAAAAATGCAGAATTTATTTTAATATATAAGAATGTTAATTTGAACGCCTTTTAGTTTTGATAATAAATGACAATCGAAAGGCTGGTTGCAACTCTTTTTTTGGCAATTTATCTTCCTTTAATTTCAGAAATTTCCCTTCGATTTTTTAAATCTTAAGTTTAGATTGAAAGAGACTCAGTATACACTACTGATATTTTCTTGAAATGACGTTTTTGCAAATTTATGAGATTATGTATCTGGAGTCTAACGATCTCAATTCTCTTTTACATACCTTTAAAAAAATGTAGAAGTGAAATTTTTTTAATTTTAATTGTTAATTTATTTAAGTTCTTTTCAATTAAAATATTTTAAAGACGGTCAGTTTAAAGGAAAAAGAATAAATAAGTATTTTAAATGTGAACATTATAAATTATTTCTCATGAATTCTGAAATCCACAAAATTTTAACAAACGAAGCATTTTTTCTTTACCTCATTGCCAACTATAATATTTAATGATATCTAAACAAATTTATTGATATATACGTGATGCAAGGCTTTATATACTCTTTTATAAAATTAAAAAAAAAGTTTTAAAATTCGCATGAATATATGTGCATCTTTCTCAAAATATTTTTATAAACCAATGAAAAATTTTTTATCATTTGTTTAATTTAAAATGGTTCTTTAATTTTTAAAACAGCTTAATAAGCCATAATTCTGACTTTAAAAACTGGGAAATCCTTCAGAGTAACGGAATTCTCATGCTAACCAGGCACAGGAAATTTAATTATGAACTTATTAAATCGCTTCAATCGTAGATATTTAGTAATTATAGTATTTATATCCAGTGAAGAATAGATATAAATCCTTACTAATTTTGTTTAAAGCACTGAATATCGGCAGAAACTTGTTTAAAAACACAAATTAGTATTTTTCTGTGAAGATGAATGGGGAAGAAATCTAGTTTTCGTAAGATTAGTCAAGCCGCGTATAGCTTCCAGCGATGGGGAGAGTTGACTCTTTGTGAAATAGGAAGCTCACTGCGTGTGATCAAAAGTCCCACCACCGGCAACCTGCCCCAACTATTTGTGTGTGGGGGGGTGTCTTTTCCTGAAAAGAGCATCAGTGGGTAAGGGACTTTTCAAAGGCATGATTGACATCTGCTTCGAGAGTGTCCATTGGACAGATCGTATCGATTGTTACTTTCTATCGTGATCCAAGACCTGAAATCGAAATATCAACCATTAAGAACGTGTCAGTGATTTGAATAACACCCATTTTTGAAAAGTATTGATAACTGATATTTTTGACTTTTTGATATTGGTTACGCAATAACCGTTTAAAAAATATTCGTCATCCCTACCAGTAAGAACGTGTCAGTGATTTGAATCACACCCATTTTTGAAAAGTATTGATCACTGATATTTGTGACTTTTTGATATTGGTTACGCAATAACCGTTTAAAAATATTCGTCATCCCTATTCATATGATTGAAATAACAGATATTTGGAACAAATATTTAAAAATAGCAATAGCAAAATTGTTTGTTACTTAAAAAAAGGTGAATTATGCATCTCTACCAGGTAACACATCCTGTAGCATAATATTGTACAATATTGTACGATATTATATGATACTAAACAATATTTCACAATATTATACAATATTGCAAATATTAATCAATATTGTTCAATATTTGTGTGCTACTAGGGTTAGAATCTATTGAAGGAACATTCCATACTTCTGTAAAAACTATTTTTGATTAAGAATAAGCAATGATAATGGTAAAACTATGACTTCGGAACGTAGAAATTGGAGTTATTGAAAAGGCCGTTTTCGTTTAATTCTGTAAACAATCGTTAAACGATGAAGTTGCTTTTATTCAACTTTATGCTAAGAATAAGGGTCTATATGCATTGTCTTTTAAACATAATATAAAAGAACTCATTCGGTGACTTAATAGTTTAATTTTTTTAAATGTTGATAGAAATCTGTCTACCTTTATACACATAAAGCTAAAATGCAATGTTAAATCGTGAAAACTAGAAAAGAAAAAAAACTATTCATTTGTAAGGATTTGTGTGTGTATGTGTTCCTTATTCAAAGAGAATATCTGTTGAATATCAGTATTCAAAATTAACATTAGTGTACTTTTTTAGTAAAATAAAATGTTTTTTATTCTATTCAATTTCATAAAAGCTGATGTATACTTTTTGAGAATAATAGTGATTGAAAATAGTTTACAATTTGCAACTAATTCATTTTCATCATTAAGATCATATTTTTAGACGTTTGGGATGACGAGTCTTAGGCAATTATTTGAAAATGTTTTGTAAGTAATATTTGACTTGTTTTCATTCTCTTTCTATAAGCAAGTTTTCAACATTTTCCATGAGAAACAAAATATTTATTTAGATATTCAATTCACTCAGATGAAAAATCATTTTTTAAAGTTTAAGTTGCGATTGGTGGTTACTGCGATTTACACATTAACCACCATCAATAATAATAATAATAAAAGGCTCTTTTTCCACCGTATAATGGCAATGGCTTCCTTTTTGTAAGTTAATACCAACGGAGATAATGGCGGAGGTAAGAAATGCTTTTGTTTAAGTGCTTTATAATGTTTTAATGATTTAATTGTCGATATTGTAAGTCACTAGCAACTAAGAAAGAGTTTTTTTTTTCAAAAAAAAAATATTTCAAGGCTAAATAGTTTGTAATGGCTTTATAAATCATTTTGTTTTTATGTTACGAAATTTCCCGAAAAGGAATATTCAGGGTAATTAAGTTAGCTTTACATTTTTCTCTTGTACTAA
Organism: Argiope argentata; assembly: GCA_026289955.1. Lineage (NCBI taxonomy): Eukaryota > Metazoa > Arthropoda > Arachnida > Araneae > Araneidae > Argiope > Argiope argentata. The sequence goes on from JAOUZG010003378.1 coordinate 1,782,984, forward strand.
ATATTAAATCATACTCTTTCTAACTTGAAAAGTCTGGTGGTGTATTTCCTTCCTAGAAATGCTTGACTTGTATAGTTGGATGCGATAAATCTAGGACGTATTAGCCTTCCATATTGTTAAGCCTGAATTTGAAGACCGCTTTGTTTTGGTAACCCATGAATTTGATTGGAGCAAATCTAGAAGAACAACGCAAATGCATTCAGTTCATTGGAATTTGTCGTAAATTGGTTCTTTCGTTTTGGAAATAAGATTTCATTTGTTTGGGTTCTATTTTTTTAACAACATGGATTAAAATTTATTTTTATTGAATAAATACATTTATTTTATTGAATAAATACATGTGCGAAAATTGCGCAGTTTCAAAGATTTTTAAAGTTAAATGATACATTTTTAAAAATCAAAATATTGAATGTAAAAAGGCCTTAAATAATAGTGTTAAACTTTTTGAAATGATATTATGCTTATATAAATGTATTATTTATTCCATTTTAATAATGGTTACACTAGTAGAATTATCCTTTGTAATTAAGCCATTTGTTGTTTAGATTTAAAATCTTGGTAAACTTTTATGATATTTTAAACTTGAGCTGTCTTTTAAAACTCTTACTAAAATGTAATCCATCTTATATATTTTGTTGTTACTACAATTAGGTTAAGACAATAAAAAAAATGCTTTGCTTTGCTAACATTCTGTCTTTATATACAGTGAGTCAAAAAAATTGAGAGTACTCCTTACTTTAAATTGATAAATTCGCCTCTTAATATAAATAGTTGACTACTGAGAAGTGCAAACATGTTTTTTATTTATACACATAACAATTAGTATAATTTAAAGTTTAAAAAAAATCAACAGCAACAAAACCCCCCCTTCTAAACTGAAAAGCTTCAGAAGCATTTTAATAAAAATAAGTAGATTTTATGCCTAAAAAAATTGAGAATACAGTAGTGAATTTTTCCATTTTCCAGCAGGATAATGACCTGCTGGAAAATTAAATTTCCGTCTGAATCAAAAATGTTAACACTTTCCTTTAGATTGTTGTGAAGTATATCTTGTAAAAGTGATGTTTATTGTGCCCCTTGTTGCATCAAGGATGGCAAGTTGCTAATAAAGATGATGGACAAAGTAAACAAACACTTCTGTGAAATAGTTACAGATAACACTTTCTGCAATTTTAATTAAAATTTTTTACTGATAAGTAGTGTCTCCCTCTCCCCAATTGGCTGTGCCTTTCTGTTGGGTGCAGAGCAAAGAGCATGTGATGCTTTCAGCATCTGTAGAAGGTACTGGGCAGAATTTTTAACTTAAGAAATATCAGACAGTTTCGCTAGTAATGGGAGCAGGAACCTAGTAGCTTTGCTAGCACATTGAAAAATAAGGACTGTGTGGATAACAAAAACAGTACACAAGAGAAAGAAGTAATCAAACGATTCTCCATATAAAATTTACTTCATCGACTCGTTAAAAAAAATTACTAACCCTTCATCCATTCTGCAGATTCGAAATATTGTCTTCCATTCTGACATCCATTCTTTCACAATTATTGGCATAACAAATTATCTCGGAAACCAACCCTAAGAGAAAAAAAGAGAGAATTACGTGAACTGCATAGAATTCCATTGCATCTGACTTTTAAAGTAAGAATGCAGACGATTTTTTAAAGAGCTATTGACAATTTAAAATTGCAAAGGAATAAAGACTTTCCTTTTATGATTTTTTTGTTGACATTAAAAATACAATTGCAGTGTCTTAATAGGGCTCAGCTTTACTATACGGTCACCCTTGGCGACTTTTTCAAAAGTTGGCGATAAATAATTTTTTTGGCAACCTTGGCAATAAATAATTTTTTTGGCAACCTGCCGAAAACTGGAATTTTCCCAGAAATTGAGTTTCCCCATAATTTGTTCTAATTTTTTGATGCTAATATGCCTTACATTTCTTATTTCCTAACATAACCCATAAAAGCTTTGCACTTTTATTTTGTTACAATCCAGAAGTTCGTTATTCCTCTCCGAAACTTTTCAGCCATTTTCTATGCTCTGTTTTCATTGGTTCTCGCTTTGAAGTCGCCAGAATGGCGACTTTTGGCGGGATTTTGAAAAATTCGCCAAGGGTGAGCGTACAGTAAAGTTCTACCTAAAAAAGTCTTTAGTTATAAAGAATGAAATTAAAATCTGTAATCGATATTTTTTATTATTTTTAATTTATCATTTTTCATGAAATAGTTAAACGTAGTAATTCGTACATTTTTTACATTTTATTTTCGCAACATTTAAATATTTGGAAGTTTTACTTAATGCCTCATATTTAGTATTTTTGTTCATTATTAAAATGGCACTTTTAAAAAGATAATTAATGGCTTTCGTTTTCTTTTATTAGCTTTCTTGCATGATTAGTGCAAACTGATGCTTAGTTAAAACTCTCAGGAAAAATTAGAAGTTTAGGGTGCCCCTCTCTTCTCCAAAGATGTCAAGTTGGCAATAAAAATGGTGGACAAAGTTAAACAATATTTGTGGAACAGTTGCGGTTACCATTTTCCACAATACAATTATGATTTTTTTACTGATAAATATTGTTTTTTTCTGAGGCAGTCTGTTGGGTGCTAAGCAAAATTTAGAGCATGTGATACCTTAAGCATCTCCAGAATTTTTAAACTGAGAAAAACATCCTATGACTTCGCTACCACACTGAGTATATGGAATTTGTAGATAACAGGAACAAGACATAATCAAATGAAGAGGAAGAAGCAATCAAAACATTCTCCATACAGAATTTCAAACAAGCATCCTTCCTTTACTTCAATTTGTAAATACATATTCACCGTTCATCCATTCTACAGCTTCGGAATACTGGATTCTGTCCCATATGCCCGTCGTAACAAATTATCAAGGGAATCAACTGTTAGAGTAATAAAATTATTACCAGAATTGTAGGATTCCATTGCAGCTCACTTTGAAAGTAAGAATGCAGACAATATCAGTCAGTAAGAATTCAGATGATTTTTTAAACCGTATATTGACAGTTAAAATTACAAAAGAATAAATATTTTCTGTTTGTATTTACATGAAAAATATAAAATTGCAGTTTTTTATTAGTTGTAAAAAACCCTTTAACATAAAGAACTAAAGTTTAATAGCTATATATATATATATATATATATATATATATATAAAATCAAATTTTCAATTGTTTAAAAAAAACTTTTTATTCATCCAATCAAGTTCAAGTAAATTTTATAACATTTGATGTTAATACTGTTTTTTAAAATACTAATTCATTAATTTTTTTATTAATTAATTAAAAACTAATTTTCTGGCCTTTATAGTAGTTGCAATTGTTAGGTTGGGATAGCGTGGTTGGATTTGCATCCCTTGTTCAGCGAGTTCGAACCTGATCACGAAACTCTCATGTTCAGAGTTATACCAATGGGGGGTATTGAGTCGAAGGTAATTGTTATTCGGGTGCTCAAGGATCCATACCTTCAGAAGCTACTGCACACCTCCTTCTATTGTAAAATGGAACACGACAACAGCAATTGTAATTATTTAATAAAAAGTAAATAAAATAAATTTTTTACTAATATCCAAAGCAGAACAACCATTAAAAGGTTCTATAGTGGTAAATAAATGAAAAAACTTTTTGAGAAACATTTTTAAGGAGACTCGAATCTCTTCATTCAATGCATCCTAGAGATTGTTTTATGTTTGATTTATGCCTATTCTTATTTTAATTTTAAAAATGTACACCTAATTATATTGCAGTGATATGATGCAATGTATAAAAAAGTATTTAAAATATTTTATGCCTAAGCTTGAATTTAACAACAAATTAAACTAACCTCAAATGATAAACATAGGATGTCTTATCTGTGTTGAAAACTAGTTGCACATTTCAATTATATCTTGCATGATGTTCTCATCTTGTAATTCTTTAGTATTCTGGAATGATTTTATACTGTTTTGAGAGAAGTGGAATTCTTAGATTAGCCAGCTCAATTAATGTTAGGTTGTAATTCTACAACATCTCAGTTGCCGCAAAGTGCTTAAAGTTTGTAAAAATAAAATTTGTAAACTTTTAGAAAATATTTTTGGGGGGATTTTTCATGTTTAATTTTACAAAGGATTGTTTTAAATACACATATAACTAAAAAAATTATAATTTGAAAACACAAAAATAATAATGAAATATTTTTTAATATCAAATTTTGTGTTTCTTACTTCTGTATCTTTAATGATTACAAATGTTACTACTGCAAAAAGTTGGTTTTTAATTTATTGCCACATTTAACCATATCAGTTTTTGCTCTTATTTATCCTTCTGTTGTGATTAAACCATACACATTTTTAGCTGATTCAATCTCCAGTTTCATAGCTTGCATGTAATAAGGAAACTAGGGAAAGTCGATAACCGGGTCCACTATACTATCTGGCTCAGCTTCAGATGCCTTGCATATAAATTTAATATTACCATTAAATATAATGTCAATATTACATAAGTGGTTATAAGTGACATTGATGCCTAATTAGCTACCACAAGGGCTTTGAGGAAGAAAAAAGCAAGAAAAAAGGAAAACCACAAAAAGTAGTTAAGTTTAATCATGAATGAACAAAAAAAAAAAAAAAAACTAGTGTTTCAGAAACAGTTTCTGGCAACAATCACAACACTTCAGATCACCAATGTTCTTACCAAAAAGAGGCAAACCAACCAGATCCTTCAAATATATCTTAAGACTTTGGCCAAGTGTATTGTGAAAGTATATGTGTTTGTGTGGTTTAATATTAAGTTAAAACCTTCATATACTTAATGTGGTTTAATATTAAGTTAAAACCTTCATATACTTAAAATCTAAAGAATTTTGTAGACCTGATTATTAAAAAAAAAAAAAATGAATAATTTGATTCTCCAGAACATTGGTTCCCAAAATTGACTGGACTCCGACTAACAAAACTTGAAAATTTGTAACTCGCCTGATGGCTGCTTTAGAGAAATGGTGACATAAACACTGGTAATGTTCAGTTCGCAAAACTACTTAAATTCTGTAGTTCCAAAAACAGTCACCATGGAAAAAGTGTTACCAATATGAATGAGGACTGCAGTTCAAATAAGAAAAATATATATTTGTATGTTTTTATTTAACACTTAAATAGCCTACAAACAGTTTATTTCAATGTGAAGGATGCATTTGTTTTCTAATTTTTGTTATTCTAGTTTCAATTTTAGTTACTTTTAATTGCATTGAGTTTGGTACTTCCAGTTTATTTCGGTATTTAGTTTTAATGTTGACTATAGCCGAAAATCTGGCCTCGCATAGGTATGAGGTAGTGAAGGAGAGCAGGACTTGCATAGCTTCATCAAACAGGCAAAGAATAATTCCCAGGTGCCGAGAACCGGAATTTTGTTGATTGCTCAGTGATGTATCTTCTGTTAAATCACTGAAATTTTCACTTGCTTTTGTCGACATCTTAGTTGGTAGTTTGTCCATAAAGGGGTTACAAATCCAATTTGACGTTTTGAACTTTTTCATCTCTTCCTCGAAATAAGTGTCAGAGTTATTTCTTAACAATAATAAATGAAGGGAAATTGAAAAGGGTGTGTTTATCTTTGGCTGCACTTGATTTTCTGCAATAAAGGTTTCAACTGTTACAAAACAGTCATATTTACCCTTCTTAATACAACTCTCCCACTAAATAAGTTTTTTCATGAACACTTGAATTCTATCGTGAACTGCAAAAAATGTCGGATCCATTTGAATTTTGTAGATACAAGCCGAGCTTGCTTAACTTGGAAAAATTATCCACCTAATAGGTTAACTTGAAAATGAATTCTCTGTCCAGTAGTTGTTTAATATATTCTGTTTTTACTTCAAAGTAAATTGTTACTTCATTCCATAGTTCTACAAATCATGTCAGTACTTTCTCCCTAAGTATCCAAAACATCTCTGTATGTAGAAGAAGAGATGTATGAAGACTAACCATTTCTTCACACAGCTTTTGAAACAAACATGCTTGTATAGGTCTTGCTTTAATATTTTACAATTTTAACAGCTGTATTTAGCACAGTTTTTAAATCATCCGGCAATTCTTTTGAAACAGTGCTTCTCATTAAAATCTTCAATGAGTTCATGAAGTACAGGGACTTTCTTCAAGAGCTCTTGTAACCACAGTGCTATTTTCCCCCCACATTACCCACACATCATCAGTAATTATACCAACCAGTTCTTTCGTTCTAAACCTTTTCCTAAGCTGTCTCGCACACAATTGTCTGCTTTGAGATACTATAAATGTAGCTTGCAAACTATACGGTTGCCTACAAGTGAAAGCATCCGCTTTGAAGAAAGATAAAGAGAACTCATGGATGTGTGCTGCTGAACAAAGTTCTAATCCTTCCTACATTTCAGTGCTCACTCAATATTTGTTCATGACTCGCCAGTGGGTTGCAACCATAGAGCTGGTATACTAATAGAGGGAGTGCAACCCTACTAAGCAGTGGGACAAGATAGAAACACGTGCTGTGTGTATAGAATTTGTATTCACTGTAACCGCAATATCCATTCCCCATTATATTTCAATGGGAGATCTTTTCTTGCTTTTAACTGTTCAATTTTAAAGCTTATTTAAGCCGCGGTTAACAATTGCTGTGCAATTGGATAATTGCTGTGCAATTGGATGCAAAGAAAAAGCTTCTACGGACAGTTCTCTGTCATTTCACTGGTATATACAATAAAACATATTCTATTTATATCCATTTTAATTCATTTTAAAATTTCGTAGCCACGATCACTCAGTGATTTTGTTGTTATAACTGAATAATATTTCATAGTTTGGTTTACTTATTGTATTTAATTTATTTAACTTGTCATTAAGGTTCATTTAAACTGATAGAACTGCATTATATTTTACTACTTGCTTTATTTTAAGCTCGAATGTGTTGCAAGCGGTTGGCTGAAAGCTTGGCGTGATTTTTTCTCGCCAATACAAGAGTTTATACAAAGATTATTACATAAACATACTTTTTATTCATCCAATCAAGTTCAACTAAATTTTTTAAAACTTGTTCTGGATTACATTTGATTTTAATTCAGTTTTTTTAAATATTAATTCATAAATTTGGTTAATTAAAAACTAACTTTCTCGCCAAAAATCTTCGTTTCTCTGTCGCCAAATAAATAACGAATTCAGTTTGTTTTTTTCCAACAGTGTTGGGGTTAGGCTTAACATGTTTCCTGCCGATTATTTCAAACGATTTTCTTTATTTTCATAATGTTTGATGTATTTAAAATTAAACATGGTTAATTAATAGAATTTTCTGATTCATTTTGAAGTACTTTCGAATTAAAATGATGTAGAATAAAGGAAATTAGAAATTTCTAATTCGTATTTGGGTTTCCAACTGGTGTGGGAAATTATAGCTTTTTGCAGTGTCACAATTGGCTTTGAATCATCAATTGGCGTTGAAAATTCAATGCTAATATAATTTTTGATCAATTATTTATAGTAATTGTTAGGCCGGGATAGTTGAAATCTATTTCTTTTTTCAGGGCAGCTCTTGATTGTTCTAATTAATTCCCCAAGTTTAAATGAAAATATTTGAATTATGTGGAGAAATTGTAATTTAAAATAAAATATTATTTTCTTTATGTTTCATTTAACAATTATTTGGTGTGATAATTTGTGGTTCCTTTTATTATAAGAAAGGTGTTCTAAACTGAATCATAAGCTTTATTTAGCCACTAAAAATTTGTTAATAGTCACACCAAATACTCTGTATTTTTTTTAAAAAACTTAACATTCTTGGACTTTAATTTGATAATACATGTTTTTTTCTAATGTTAATATCCTAATTTAGAATTATAAAGCATTTTCCAATTAATGTAAAACCCTAACAAAATAAGAGTCAAGATCTTGCTATTTGATATACATTTTGTTGCTCATCCATGCCCAAAACTATTTCTTTTCTGTAATTTTTATTCTGTAAAGAAACTGGAGTAATGAATATAACTGTTTAATTGCTTTCATCAGAAGTTGATTTCAATAAAGATCGATTGGACAAGAATTGTGAATTTTATCTTCAAAGAAATTGATTTAAATATGATGCACATCCAGATGTTTATAAAACTAATGCAAAAGAATATATTTACAATTGTTAACTAAGGTTAATTTTTATTAAATAAAATTAAGTTCATTTTTATTTTTATTAAAATCAACGACCTAAAATTAGATTTACATCACCGTACAATTAATAAATAATAACAAAATAGCTTTGACTGAGGTGGATTACCAAAAGCTTTGTTGAATTTCTTTTTTAAAATTTTTTGTTTGCCTCCATTCACTAAAATTACTAAAATGAACAATCTACAGAATAATTATGTAGAATTAGGATAATTAAGGATTTTCTCACTTTCGAAAATAATTAAGTAATCTCTGAGCAATTCTTTTAATTTTTTTATTGGGACACAATAAAAGTATTTTCGGGTATTTCTTTTTATACAAAGAATCAACATGTAATTGATATTAAAAAAAGGTTTCCGACCGGTTTTCAACTTTAAAAAATAATTGCAATAATAAACAAAATCGTAAAAGATGTCTATAATGCATAATTTAAGATTTTATAATTTCTCTCTTTCATAACATGGATAGTAATCGATATATGTATAATCACAGTATTATGAAGGGGGGAAAGACATGTCATTTTTATATTCTGTTTTTAAAAAGGTATTTTTTTTTATCTGTTAGAGATAATGACAGAAAGTATTTGAACATGTAATGTAAAATACAAAGTTGTTTTTAGGTAAATAAAAGAAATAAGATGTTTATTTGAAGAAGAAAAATAATTACTTTTAATTAATGTAAAAAAAGCAAACAAATAATTTAACATGATTTAAGTCAACAAATTAAGATATTTATGTTTTGAAAACGAAAAATTATCTTCGATCAGTTTACTTGTTTTTGCTTATTACAATAATTTCTAAACAAGAAAAGAAAAAAAAAACTTTCCAGGAAATGAAAATCGACCGGAAATTACAATGGCGGGAAAGCAAAAGATTGCGCGACATATTTTGAGTTTGCCGAGCTTTGGGATACGTCGCCAAAAATGGTATTTTTATTCTCAGATTCCTCCCACAACACGCGTATTATGATGCGTACAGATATTGAGACAAGAAAGATACGACTGGCACCCTCTATTTATATACCAACTCTATGGTTGCAACCCATAGTTTAGAAACTCATGCTCCAGAAAATATCCTTTTGTTATTGTAAGTGAAATATAAAGTTTAATGAGAACTTGGTATAGGCTATGTTTTAAAAGCTGCTACAGAAAGTAGAGGTGGAGTCAGCAAGTTTAAAGTACCAAAGATTAAAAGCTTTGATGCAGACTTGTATTGATATGATCTCATGACTTGAAAATGACGTAGCTGCCCCCCCCCCCTTGTTAAAACATATTTCCAGTGACTTTCACGATGTGTTATTACTTAGAGAAGGATCCTTCTCTGAAGCAATTTTCAGGTTATGTTTAATACAACTGTAGATTTTCATAAGTAGATATTTCAACTTCAAGCAAATCACTCAATTTCCTAAAATTAAGACGTTTCTATATTTGTGTTGTCTTAGCTAATTAGTCTTAAGTCATTTTTGCTTGTAACAAAGTCCACAAACTAACAAATCACTTAACGTTAATCAGTTACATAATAGACAGAGCGGAAATACCAACTCAGTTGAACTTGGCTAAGTTACTGTCCTGACACAGAGCTTGTCACTACACACAGATAAATTTCCACTTCTCCTCAATGACATTCGCTTTGTGAATGACTGAGTTCTGGATGCCATACTAATGCAATAGTAAAACTGTTTTTTATATTTCTATTCATATTATAAAGTCTATTTAAAACTTATCATTTGATAATCATGCAAAACATACAAAAATCTTTGAAAAAGTTCCAAAAAGTGTATTCTTATGAAACTTTTAACATACTTGCAGCCCTTTAAGAGTATTCCAATATTATTCCTATTTTTAATTTATCTTATCTACACCAAGAGGCAATTTTTCTGCCTTATTACTAGTTAAAAGTTGATTTTTTCAAGGTTTTTGAATAAAACATTTCTTTACTTTATGATAATTTTTAAAAATAATTTTAATTGTTCACATGGGGGGGCACATAGAAACATACATTTAAAGACAAAATTAAATTTAAAAAAGTCCTTACTTGTAAAGATATAGATTATATTGAAGGGGGTGTGAATTAAAATTATATAGAACTCTGTGAATAAAAATGGAGGGGCGTATATGAATTGTATACATCTGCTCCAGATGTTTTATTCTCAAGTACTTCATCATCTTACTTAGACCTAAGTTGAAAAAATAAAGAATTTTTAGCTCAGTAAAAGAAAAATGTCATAAATTTACCTAAATGTTTGTATAATATTTTGCTGTAGTGGTTTTAAATTTATTAGTTTAAATTATCAAGTCAGTGATTATTTGAAAAAATGTTTGACATGTATACACTTGCTAAACTAAGAAATTGTCACAACAGGAAAACAAAATGACTTATTGCTATGAGAACTTAGTAGAAAGATGAAACTAATGTTGGCATCTATTGAGAATTTTTCTAGCCTTTTTTCATTTAAATTATTTTAGTAAAGCACATACCATATAACCTTACCCATGACCCATTACCATAGTAAAATATATCATGGACCCCTTTCTCTCCTAATTGTGGCAATTGCTAAATTAATTTTTTATAAGTTTAACAACTTTGAATTGGATTGAAAAGCATAAAATTCTATGCAATTTGGTAGTTAATATATTACAATATTTAAAATGCTTTTTGTAATTGAGGTGAGAAATCTATCAAAAGATATACTATAATTGAGAGTTTAGTTACTTCTTTATCTTAGGTTGAAATATAATCAACTAATATATAATAGAAAATATAATTAAGGCCAAACATTGCTAAAATAGAAGATTACTTTAAAAAAAAACCTAAAGCATTTGTAAAACAATATAGTTGATGAATTATAATATTGTTTTATGATGCTTAGAAATGTATTCTTTTTGAAGAAAAAGAAAGATGTGCAATTCAAAGAAAATTAAGTTTGTTTCTTTTGGAATGCACAGATAGAAAGAAGATTTTCATTGTTTCTTGTAATTTATATAATCGGAAAAGAAGGAAATAAACTTTTTTTTTTACCATTTCAAGTCTTCTTAGTCTTCATTGTTCATTTGAAATTTTTTTTAAGATCCATTTTAAATCTTAATATTTGAAAATAGGTCTAGAAAAGGATTTATGTATTGCATGTAAATGTAAATTCTTCAAAATTTATGTAATTTATTGAGAGTATAATTGATATCTTAAATTAGGCAGAAAAAATGGTTTATATATGTATGAATATAAATGTTTCATAATTAAAGTTGTTTAATATTCAATAAATTATTTATGAATGTAAGTTAAAGACTTTAGCACTAACATGAACATTACTTGATTCTAAAAATGGCTGATAATTTTTATTTTTGCCATCCATTATTCTTGAGTAATTTAATATTTCTACGATTGGTTGTTCCATACTCCTGATAATTTGAGTTATTTTATTAGAAGTAATAATATTGAAATAAAATTTACATACAAATTGCTTTATAATCATATAGCTGAATTAATTGCGATATTTGCTTTCTTTTTATTGCCTGAGTAAAAAATCATACATTTTTTTAAATTGATCAATTTTACAAACTCTTTAAATTTGATTCAGTTAGATATTTTCTCCTAGTGTGCAATATGCAAATAATTGTCATTTATAACGATTTAAAATGTAATGAAACAAAATATAAAAAAATATTGTTAAATTGTCAAATCTTACACTACTTTATTGCTAGAACATCCTCTTAGGTTATTTATTGGCTACTTATCTTATTATTATTTTTTTAAATTTTGTTATTGTTGTACAAAGTAGACTAGGTTAAGCATTAAAAGAAATTCTTTGTAATTTTTGCAGCTGTAAGAGAAATTTGCTTTATATGAATGTGAAACAGAATGTTTTGATTAGATTTTTTTCCTATGGCATTTTAGTGATTAACCTAATAGAAGCTATTTTATAAAATAGATTATACTATTTTATGTTATGAAATAATTATAAATTTTTCGTTTAGTAAAAAAAAAGACTATATTTTGTTATTTCAACTTGTTTCTGGCTTTTAAAAAAAATCTTTAAGAGTAGGTATTTTAAAAAACAAATTGTTTTAATTATAAAAGGTGGGGGAGACTTGGTAATGTTGATTGGAGATTTTATGGCCAGTATTTTTTTATTGTAATCAAGTTATATGTGTTAATACTGATATCCAACATTATTCAGATTTGATATACATATTTCCATATCTTCAAAAAAAAATGATTAATTAATTTTAAAGTGAAAATATCAGTTTTTAATTTGCTAGCTTCTTGAAAAATTATGAAAATACCAAATTAGTAATTTTGAAAGAATTGCTGAATATTTAATTAAACTTTGAGAGTTCAGCTTGGAGGCAAATTAAGTGAACACTTTGTTCTTATAATATTTGATTTTTTTAAGAATTGTAATTCTAATTACAGACTGTTTTCCATGTAAGGGTGTGTAATGTTTGATTCCCCCTCAAATATTTCTTTATTATCATAAGATCATCCCTTAATTCTCTTTATATTTCATAGGTTTAATGAACAAATTCAGTTCAATACTTTAATTGACTACATTGGTATATAAGATTTTTAGTACTTGTTAAATTTGTTTTTTTCTGATTTTTCTGTCAAACAGTAAAAAAGAAAACTTTATGTTACAAAAATTAGGACTAGCCATTAATTTAATGTATGCATTAGAGTGTTAGTTGGTTAGTGGTGTTAGTTGGAATTTCTTTGTCATAAAATTAATTTATTAGGAAAAAATTATTATTAAAGCAGTTATTGCTTTATTCTCATGGCTGATTTTGCTTTGAGGGCTAAATTTAATCCTGGAGTTAAGTTAAATTTGTGTGTGTGCGTGTGTGTGTTTGAACTTACACCACTGTAACTTAACTACTATATGTGAAAGATAACAAAAATATTTATTTCATTTTTTTCCTTCCTTTCAGCCAAGTGCGAGTGAATCTAGTGCTGGTAAGAATAATTTTTTAAGTACATTTTTAAAAATTGATTTAATGATAATATATGATTGAGATTTTGTTTGTTGCTAGTATGTTCCACTTCAAGTTTTGTATAATGCAATTCATTTTGAAACTAGATTTATCCAAAAAGCCATGTAATCTATATAGCACAGTGTTTTCATGTTTTTTTCTGTAACAATGTCTCAAAGCTTGTGATAATTTTATGTATTTGTATGTTAAAAATATATGGTTAATACTTTTTTTAGGTATATTATGTCTGTTTTTATCTGGAAAGATATATAGGAGAACCCTTATCAATTATTCATTTGACACAAAAATTCTCTGCCAATAATTGCATTTGGCTACTGCTACTAATTTGAATTTCATACCTTTGTTGAAAAGTTTAATTTTAAAATTGTTTGCCAGGATATAATATTATAATTGAGTTTACTCTACTACTAATCATTTTTGGAGACAACTCCACTCAGATTGATTTTTTTAAAAATGCTGTTAAGTGATTGAAATGGAATGTAATTTTTTTTAAAAAAAATTTCTGTTGATCTGACCAAAAAAATGTATTAAATCAATCTGCTACAAATTACTGTGATTATAAATTAAAATTACAATTAAAAATAAAAGTTGAAATCTAACTTAAGTATATGCTTAAAGAAAGTATTCCCCCCTCTTAATTTTAATGTTGGCAAAAGCTAGCAGTTGAATGTTTTTATTTTGATGGGTGACTTATATCAAAACCTTGTTGCAATTTGCATATTGAATGAAATGAATAATAATAAAAGTAGAGAGAGACTGTACAAAAATAAAATGGCTATCATTAAAAATGTTTTTAAGGTAATATAAAATCTGTTTTTGTGAGTTATAGTTTTGTAAGATGTAATCAATTGCCATAAGTAACTTAAAGTGATAACCCATCTAGTGACAATTAAGCATATTTTCACATATGATTAAATTTTGTTTGATCTGTTTCTTGACTTCTTTTACATCTTTTTTCTAATAGGATGATATTTTTGGTGTCAGTATAAGTCTTCTCCACATCTTTAATATTAAGAAATTTCAGCTTCATTAATTCACAAAGCATTGAATTAAATACATCGATAAATTCAGGCATTCACAAACAATTAATTATTTGAAGTAGTCTTGTATATACAGATAGTCAGATGTTTACAATTGACTGTTGCCATTCCACAATTCATAATAAGAGCTATTTTTGCGCTATGTGCATACATAGTGTATTTTTTACCATTAAGGCATTAGTTGAGATATGATTGTTATCTGTATAAGCAGTGGCTTTTACAAATGACAATACACAATCAATACTTCAATTACATTATATAATTATATTATGATACTAAATAAAAACAATTGCATATTTTAAGTTAAAAAAAGAATATATTTGATTTTAAAAATACTTTAACTGAGTTAATGTAAGTTTTCTGCTCAAGCAAGAACTAAAATTTTTGTATCAAATAATGTTGCTTGTTCAAATGGCATAATTTTCGAAAGCTTTATTAAAATTAATAATTTAATAGCTTTAGTATTATTAAAATAGCCAAAAACAAATATAACTTATCTGTATGAAATTGCATTATTAAATTTGTGGTTTCTTTTATTTTATCATAGGATAAAAATTGTACCTTACTTCAATGTCCCAGATGTTTCAAAATTAATATTGGAGGTTTATTAGTAAGTAATGCATATTAACCGGAGCATTGTGAAAAGTATTAAATTTGAAAACCCTTTTTAAGCACCTTAAGAATGTTTTTGTAAAAATGTCCTAAAATGGAAACATTCTTGTTGCCTTTAATTTTGAATAAGATAAATTAAAAGAAATCATAAATCTTTGTTTATTCAAAGTAACAAGAAAGAAAATCAGTAAAAAGGAATAATTTTGGAAAGAATCCAGACAATATAGATTCAGCAATGTTAACATACAATAAGATAATAACTTAAACTTTTTTTTTTCCATTTCCTCTTTCCCACAACAATGAATCACCATCTACATAGTGAATTACTGGAATGGTTATCTTGAAAAGACGCTATAAAATATGGTCACTTTAAGAGCATTTGAACTTTAATTTTTAAAGTTTTAGATGATGAATTTATTTTAGTTGGGGCTTGAATGTATGTTTTTCACCTTGCAGGTTGTTAACAGTAGTGGTGTTAAATTCTTTTCATCATGGTGTCATGGTTTGGAGGGAGATTTTACTATTGTCTCTAATTTTTGCTGGATTGTTTTCTAATTGAATAGATTTTTACATGAATGGGGTGTGAAAATATTGTCAAAATGCTTTTAGGATTTTTTCCTCCTATATAAACTGGTATTCTGTTTGTATGTATTACAAAAGAAGTTATTACCCCTTTCATTTAAAAAGTTCCTCACATTACATAATTCTGTTTTTTTAATTAGAGTATTTTAAATTTAATCTAGGCTTGGACAAAACTTGAAAACAGAGAATGACAGTCCAATAATAAGTCTTTGAAATCAATTACAATAACTTGTTTATTTTTTTGACTTTCTCAAAACAGCGTTTAAAAATTTCTCCTTACAGCCTTTATTTGTGAAGATATAATATGAAATATATTTTGAGAAATGCATAACTATTTGCAAATAGATTGTGCAATATTTGCATCTATCCCCAGATATCCTATTCATATAAAAAAAAGACATAGTATAATTATAATTACTAAATTGACAAAATTATAAATAAGCAGAGTTGTAATATTTTATTTGAAAAATATGATACATAGATCATGGTAATAGTTTGTCCTAATGACATGAGTGCATTTGACTTAGGCCAATAAAAAAGATTTTTTCAAGCTTTTTTTACCGATAATGTAAATCTGGAATTCATGATCTGCTATAATGCATTCCTTAGGACAATGAGACTTTAAAAAAAAATTTGGAACCATTGTGGTGCACATTAAATTTTTAACAATGCAAAATGTATTGAAACTTATTATACATATGCCAATTTGAGTATTGTACATTCATCAGAAATTGCCATTTGGCTCCACCCACATTACGTGGGATCAGACGATTGATTTCAATGATTTTGAAAGGAGAAAGTTATCAGTGTTAAGAAAGATTGCCAATTGGCGATCATTAGCTTTTACTTTTTTTATATTATTATTTCGATGAGACATTTGCCAAATTAATGAACTGACAATTGACCAAGCATATCTTTAAGAGATTTTACACTTAATTTATTGTTTTTTACTAGCTGAAAACAATGGTGTTATTAAATTACTTAGGTAGTTTTTCGATAATTTTATAGTAATAATAATAATTTAAAATGTGGTTGCAACCCATATGAAAAGTAAAACCAATTCAGAAAGAGAATTTTCTGAAATAAAAGTTAATTTTAATTATAGTGTCACAAAATTGCTAAAATAAAGAATGGTTTTGTGGTATGTAGGCTAAAGAAATGGTTAATGATTTTGTTACTTCTAGGAGTCTTAATGCAGAAAATTCAATATGAATTGGTAAAAATGTAGTTAATGT
The DNA here is from genome assembly GCA_026289955.1 of Argiope argentata. NCBI lineage: Eukaryota > Metazoa > Arthropoda > Arachnida > Araneae > Araneidae > Argiope > Argiope argentata. Next base: position 1,799,603 of record JAOUZG010003378.1, read on the forward strand.
TTTTATAAAAGGGAAGCAAACGAAATACAACTGTTAATTTTATTCTATTTGCCACTGTTTGTTTAAAATGCTTTTTTTGATTTTGTTATAAGCTTTTATGATCTTTTTCTCATAATTTGAACTCGTATGTCTGTCCAAGTCTTTTTTTTTTAAAGCATAAAAAGAAAATTTAAATCAATAAAACCAAGTTTTTTTTAAAACTCTGAAGTATTTAAGTTTTTTAATCAAGCATATTAATCATAATTAACTTTTAAATTAATATTTCAGAAACAGAATAAAATTAAGTTAAATGAACATTGATATTTGAGAAATGAAATATAATATATTTAAAAGTACACTGATGTCATTTTATTATTATACATAAAATATCAATCAGTTGGCTAGGAATTTTTTGTGTCCCAATTGCAAACTTCTTATTGTTTTTATTCAGCATTTAAGTATTCTTAATAAAAATTAAGAATATGACTTAAAAAGTTTATATCTAAAACTTTCAAGCTGAAAGCTAAAAGTAAATATTTATTTAACTGACTGACATTCATATATCTAATTTAAACTTGTACTTAAATGAATTGCCATAAGGATATTTATTTTATATTAGGTTGCCATATACTGTATGTAACATATATAACAATAACACTAACTGCTTTATTTAAAATTGGAAAATATTAAAAAAAAATTTAATTATTGCATACCAAATTATCAAGCAAAATTTTTAAAGAGATAGAAACCAATTCTATTTTTTTTTAAAAATAAAACAATTTGTTATTTCATGTTTCATCTGTGCACTGTTAAAAACAGATACTTTAAGTTTTAAAAGGATATACAATACATAGTATTCTGTTAACATTGAATTTTTTTTTTTTTTGCTGCAGTTGATATTTTCACTTATAAAATATATTAATAGTTTCAAAAAGTATGAATTTTATTTAAAATATATTCTTCTTAAGTTTGTTATATTATTTTTTGGACTAAGACATATTTCAAAATCTAGTTATAATGAAGAATTTTGATTTAAAATATTTCATGAGTAAAAATAGTATTTAAAAAAAATGCATTACCTTTGCAATATCTAGAACTTGTTAATAATTAAAACATTAAGTAGGCATTTGTTCATACTGCTTGAACTGATTAAATGTTATTCAGATATTTCTAATAAAAAATAATCTAGACATTCTTAACAAAGGAAATGAAAACTGTAGGGATTAGAATTAAGCTTCATCGTTATGGCTATCATCAGTGTCATCACCACTAAAATTGCTCTTAGAATTAGAATCCGAATTGATATTAAAAGAAATGTTTTCCACGTCTTCTTCGACAATGCCATCAGTTTCCCAATACTTTTTTTCAATGTGCTCGATGTGTTTGCAATGTTTTTCCAATCTGATATTTCCAATATTTGTGATAGCTTCCGATGCAATACTTTCCATACACTGCAAATTCATGTTGGCAGTCGAATTTCTCTCCTGTACATAACATTTAATATGCCCAAATTAATTCTATTGGGTTTAAGTCACAGTGGTATGAGGGAAATCTGAAAACATCATGGCCTTGTTCTTTTAGAATTTCATCGATGAAATATTCTTTTCTCCACTTGCATTTGCAGCTATCAGTTCAAGTAACTGAACTGTTCGCATTTTTTGTTTCCTATGGGTTTTGCTTTTTTTTCAACCAGGAACACATTTTATCCTTTTTTGAGCTTTTTGTGGGTATAGGATCCGGCACTTTTGTGTTATAAGCTGCTTTATCCATAACTATTACTGAATTTGTTGGAATATTTGGTAGCAATTTCTGAACTATTTCGTAAAATTATTGTTATTTATCTGCCCTTGATAATCTCCTGTTGCAGATACAGCTTTAAATATTAATCCGGCATTTGGAACAGAACCAGATTCTGATCCAGCATGAACCATAATCAGATGATGACCTGAGCTACCTTTGATGGCAGCACCAATTTTTCCATCTCTCCAACATTTTTCGAAGGAAAGATTGCTGTCCAACCAAGTTTCATCTATATAAATAATGATTCTTTTTATTTCTCAGAATTTTTTCATTTCACTAAGAAAAAGAAATCAAGCTACAATGTGCAATCTTTCAATTAAGATCTGTCTCTGGTTTCTGCTGCGTTTATACTGAAAACCTGTTATATGGAGGTATTTTTATAGAGTTCCTCTTTTCCATAGAAAATTTATCCTTTCCTTCATCAGAGGAAACAATCAAGATAGAGATGGAATTTTGTTGTTCTCAGAAAACTTATTAACAATGTTTTGAAGAACACAGATCAAAATTGTCCAATATTGCATTTTGAGCCTTAGGGCGCTTTCGATTTTCCCCCGGCGTAGATAACTGTGCATTTGCAGAAATATCTTCCTTTTTTTTAAAGTGTACATACACACTTGAATTTTTTAACTTTAAAAATCTAACTTTTTTACAGTAGGTCATTAATGTGTGTTTAAATTCATTTCAGTAAGAAAAAAACCATATTGCACTAATTATTAATTAATTAATTATTATTAGCTAATTAGCATATTTTTTGAAACCTGCTATCCTAAGTTCTAATTTGTATAGACATACAATTTTAGTTGAAAATCATGCATAATATTAGTCTTCATGTTATGAACCTCAATCAAGTTATAAAAATGCATAGTTTTTTTAAACAATTTTTTCATCCATAATGATAGAAAAACCGAGATTTTTTCAGTAATTTTGATGTTTAGATAGCTATAAAAAATTTATTTCTACAAATATAGCTTTGATTGAGTCTCATCCCTTCCATTGTTTCATAAAGATTATTTTGATGTATAAATAATTGTATTTGGCTAATTTCTTGTTGATTTATGATTGTTTGAATGATGCAACTTAGTGGAAAAATACCATTCTTCAGAAAATGAATTTAAAGTTTCGAAAGGATGTTTTCATTATTATATATTTTTAAAAAAAATGCCATAAAATTATGTTTTACAATATTAAAAACTTTCTGAAGAGTAGCACACTCCTTTTTCAATTGTTTTATGTTCCTTTCTTTTTTTAATTCTATGTAAGTATTTCCTTCTCTGTTTCTGCAATGGTGTCGACTGTCGCGCACTTTCAAATTTTCTTAATTTGTTTCTGTTGTCTATACCTTCCTCCGAGGAATATACAGGATTAATACCTATCCATTTTCTAAAATTCTGGTTTGTGCCCACTATTGAAATGCAGAACACTGAATACCATCTAAAACTGAAAGTTTCTGAACATCGGCACCTGAAAATTTAGTTATTGGACACCCTTTCTAAATGAGGAAATGGAAACATTGGTTGGTGTTTTGCCATGAATATATTTTTCTTGTATTTCTGCAGAAGTTAATCTTTAATAAATCAGTTTGTGATATTTTCATATTTTCAATGGCAATCCTCTTTTATCTTTATAGGAATTTTTCTTCCCATGAGTGGTGGCATGTTGACATGAGCATTAGCTGTCACTACTTTTTGGACGTTTAGTATGCAGTGGATGAGTATCCTGAGCACTAAAGTGATAAAATGTGCTCCAATTTGCATTTGGCTTTGCCTTTATAGAGGCAGAGTTTTAACGTAATGCTAGACAAAAATAAGTGTGCATTGTATTTATCTTAGCATCTGTCAGCTATCTTTTTCTTCCCATTCATTTGACTGCTTTTTTAATTTTCTCAAGGCAGTTCCAAGTCTTTTTTAGTATTATCCAATACAATCTTTCTTTTTAATGTTTTTCCAACAATATGCATCAAGCTCGCGCACTACAATATAGCTTTTGCTGTAGCCATTTCCGTAAAAATCTCTGTACTCTAGTCCCCCTACCTCCAATGACAGCTGAAAAATTCTTCTTGCCTCTGGGATCCATGTTATTCAATGAACAGTGATAATTAATTGAGCAAGTATGAATCGTAAGAACACCAAAAAAAAAAAATCCCAAGATTGAGCAGAAAGTACAAGTAAATATTTTTTTGAAAATTAAACAAAAACTCCCGAAATACATTTAAATTTACAGTTAAATATTGTTGCTAAACTGGATGAATAAAGTAAAATATATATTTAAAAATAATTCTGTAAAAAAATTCTAAAGTTCGGTTCAGTGTTGCAAGCAAACGGCTCGGGAAAGAAAAGAGATCATATCATTAACTTTAACACAAATATTTATTTGAGACACATACACACACATGACGACACAATACAAATATTCAAGTTTAACTGCTTTTAAACTTTCAAAAAGGGGAATCTAAAAAGGAACTTATAGTTCCGCGAAAGTTTGGCTGTTTTCGCCATCGAAGTCTAAAACGAAATTCTCTCCCGTTCTCACGCGTAATGTTCGTTCTAGGGGCACCTAGCTCCGCCAGGAGCTTATCCCCTGTCCTTTTAAGTAGAGCAGTGGCCTGGCTTTCTAGACTACGTTGCACTCTACGATGAGTCTTTTGAATGTTTAGAGTCTGGTAGCTGGAGATGAAGTGGGCTGTGAGGACGGCAGCAAGAAGTTCGGTGGAGAGGGTGTAGTGGCAACCAATCAGATGGAGTCAGCGGTGTAGGAGAAGGTGGGTAGGTGGTGACGTCACAGTAGCTGATGATGGAGAGTCCGGGTGATGATGATGCAAAAGTGAGGAGGCTGGGTGGGTGAGGCGGTGATTGTCAGGATGCTTAGTTATGGCTATTGGGGTGGGGAGGGTGCGGGGGTATGGCTCCTTGTAGAATTAATTTTAAGATAACGTTTTTTGAAGTTTAAGTTAAGAAAGAAAGGAATTAATAAATTTAGGGCTATGAGATTATCTTAATAATATATTTCTAGGCCTTCTAGTACTAGGAACAGGGTTGTAAGTTGGGATATTTTTAATGGCCTCGTTGTTTATTTTTGACACGTCATTGAAAAATTTTAGTGAGAGTTTTTTGATAAAATTTAATAGGGAAGGGTAGTCCAGAGCGCAATACATATCTCTATTTTTCATGTAGAATTCCATCTCACAGATTCTTCTAATTAGATTATTTTGAAGTCTTTCGACAATTTTTAAATTAGTTTTAGGAGCATAACCCCACACTGGGCAGGCATAAGTTACTACTGGCCGCAAATAGGCTGTGTAAATAAGCATTTTATTTTTCCTAGTCATTTTAGAGTTTCGAGAGAGTAAGGGAAAGAATTTACGAGTTAGGTCCCGAAACTTTTTAGATATATAAGTAAAGTGGGGCTTCCGAGTTAATTTTGAGTCCAATATGACTCCTAAATACTTACATTCCTTATACCACGGAATTACTTGATCTTTAATTTTAAGGGGGGAATTTATTTACACAATTAATTCTAGAGAAAGTCATGGCTTCAGTTTTGGTGGCATTAATAACTATTTTCCATTTCGAGAACCAGTCCTCAAGAGATTTTAGGTGTCTATTTAGAGCTATTGAGATATATTTTGGGTTATTGTTACGCGCAAGTATTGCAGTGTCATCAGCGTACATACATAACATGGTATTGAATTGCTTGGGGATGTCGTTAATGAAAATTAAAAAAAGTACTGGCCCCAGCTTAGATCCCTGAGGGGCACCTGCTTGTATTTACTTGGTGTCATAAAAACCTTATTTAATTTAATCCTGAAGGATCTATCGCTGAGGTATGAGATTAAAATTTTGACTAGGTGAGGGGGTACTTTATAATTAATTAACTTGTAAATAAGGCCTTCGAGCCAAACTCTGTCAAAAGCCTTTTGGATATCGAGGAAAACTGTTGCTGATTTTTGTTTATTTTCAAAACCTCCTTCTATGAATTCCATCACTCTGACTAATTGATGAGTGGTTGAAAGCGATTTCCTAAACCCGAATTGTTCGGCAGTGAGGATATTGTTGATTTCAAGGTGATCATTGAGTCTATTTAAAATTATATGCTCTGCTATTTTACTAATAGATGGGAGCAATGATATTGGGCGGTAGCTTGTAGGATCAGTTGGGTCTTTACCCGGTTTAAGTATAGGAATAACGGCGGCAGTTTTCCATGAATTTGGAAAATATCCGAATTTGAGCATGTTTATTATTTTTGTAAGAAAATTAATATAGTTAAATGGAAGAAATTTAATCATTTTATTGCAGATTTTATCGTCCAGGGGCTTTTTTAACATTTAAGGTTTTGATATAGTCAGCGATTTCAATTATAGTCGGGGGAGAATAATCCTTAAATTTTAGTGGGAGATCATCCTGAAAGCTCTTGACTGTGTCATTTACAAGTTTGTCTGTTTTGAAATCAATCGTATCATTAGGTTTGAATTGTTTCTCCAGGCTGTTTGCCAGGCAATTTGCTTTGTCAGTTTCATTATTTGCTATACTTGTTTGGCCGTTAAGGGGCGGAATTCTGTGAGTTTTAGTTTTATGTGATCTTACTAGTTTCCAGATGGATCCGTCATTAGGGTTTGCGTCTTTAATTCTTTTGGCGAATTCATCATTTTCGATTATAGAGCCAAGTTTTTCTATTTCTTTGTTAATTCGGTTCAGCATTCTCTTGAAAACTGGGTCCCGAGTTAGCTGAAAACTCTTCCTGGCAAAGTTCCTATCTCTTATGAGTGCTCTAATTTTGGGGTCAATATATTTCTGCGTTTTCATTATTGGGGTTGAGGCTTGCATTTTCGCATTTAGAATTTCCTCCTCGAAGTATTTAACGTGGTTTTCAAGTTCAGTGCAGTCTTTTAAAGTCCTGATGGAGGGAGTTTTTGATTGGCTGAGGAGGTGGGCGTATTTTTCCCAGTTAGTTTTATAAATAGCGGTGCAATCTGGCAGAGAGTATTTGAAGTAGAATTTTAGAAGGATTGGGTTGTGGTCGGAGCTGAGCTCCGCCAGCGATTCAATTTCATAAGGGAATAAAAAGTCTTTAACAATAGCGAGATCAATAATGCTGGCTGATTGGAGTCCAAATCTAGAGGGGGTTTTGGGAGCTATGGTTTCGAGTCCGGCCTGTTGGGCGAAGTGGAATATGGAGTTTCCTCTGCTATTTTGTCTATTACAGACCCAGCTCGCGTGGTGAGCGTTGAAATCTCCGCAGAATATTGGATTAGGTCCTGTTTGCATTAAGAGTTCAATATCAAAAATAAAGTTAGAGTTGTCTACAGTGGGGGGGATATAAACAGAAATTAAAGTTAATGGCTCTTTGTTTTTAAAGTTTAAGCTCACCACGTTTGCTTCTACATGTTGTAGTAGCGGTGGGGGGACCTCATTGTGAGGTAAGCCGTTTTTAATGAAGATTGCGGTTCCACCTCCTGCTTGGTTATTTCTATAGCTATAGTAAGAGAAGCAGTATGCCAAAAAGATTTTTCTTTGTGGTCTAAGGTGGGTTTCCTGCATTAGAATTACATCAGGGTTGTGCTTATTTACGAAATTACGAAAATCATGAACTTTATTGCTAATGCCATTTGCATTCCAGTAGATTATACATAAACTATTAAGATTGAATTTTAGTTATGAGCAGATTTTTCCTGATTGTTCAGGGCCGCCAAGAGAATGTTAACTTTTTGTACTGGGTCGTTTGTAGTCTTAAGTTGGAGTAAACCTTTTATTAAACCGGGATATTCATTTAAGAATTTCTTGAGTTCATTCATGACATCTAGTAGGAGAGCGAAATCGTTAGGTCCAGTGTTTTGGTCAGGTTGGAAAATGTGGCCGTCATGTGGCACCATCTCCTGGCTTGGGGTTGCGTTAATAATTGTTGGTTCCCTTACTTGTCGGGGTTCAGTATTAAAGTGGCTAGCGTAGGTGATGTTTTCTCTTAGTAGAGAGCGGGTTTTTTCAAAGTATCTGGCCCTATTGTTGGCTGGATTAGTGGTTTGGGAGTATTGAGGACAGCCTTTTTAAGATGCTAAGTGTCCAGGTTGATTGCAATTTATGCATACAGGAGTTTCGATGCGTTCATTTATGTGACATTGGTTCGTCTCATGTGGATGTCCGCATTTTAAGCCACGGGGCCTCATACCGCAGTTCTTGGCTGTGTGATTAAATCTGTTGCAGCGATAGCATTGTGAGACCGAGTTTTTACCCCTGTATGGCTCAACAGTGACACTGAGAAGGTTATGTTATTTACTCTAAAATTTTTTTCTCCTGCTTTAGTTCTTTCTATTTCTACCAAATATAGTGGTAGGGGTTGCTTAGTTCTAAGTTGCGTCATGGCTGAGACTTTAATAACTGGAAGGTTTTGCTCTTTTAGGTTTCCTGCTATTTCATCAGTACAGTATCGGGAGGGGAGACCTCTCAGTACCGCTTCTAAGGGGCGCTTGTGCTTTGGGGTGATTATATAGAAATCGTGCCCTTGGTGTCTAAGAAATTCTGTAATTTCCTGGTGTTGCTTCTCTGACGTAGGGAATATTTTCACAAATTCATTTCTGAATTTATTGGTTGTTGGTCCGAATTTGGTAAGAATATCTTTTAGTGTCTGCCCATATGACTCCGAGAATCTCAGCATGATTGGGGGAATTTTAAAAACTGATACGTTATTATTTGCATTCTCATTTTCATCTATCTTTAGTCCCTGAAATTTATTTTGCAAGGGGTTTTTTTATCATTAAGATTTACGTTTTTGTTTTTGGCTATTTTTCTCTTAGAGGGAGACTGAAATTGCTCCGATTGATTAGTGGGTCCGGAGGGGGTAGTGCATTTTTGCTACAATTAGCATCCTGACAATCAGAAAGACTTTACAACTCACCCTGGCTGCGCTGAATCAGGTTGGCGGGGACTTGCTTCTGTTTCAGAAGATCGTCTATCATGGGGTGATTGGGTGAGTCTACCTGGCGGGCAATTTCCATGTAGGTTTTGTCTATGACATCTAGGCGAATGCGTAGCATGAATGTAGTCGTGTTGATTTGCCCTCTTTTGGTGCTAGTGTAGGGGGTACCCTGGGGTGCATCAGTGTCCGATTGCTGGTCGATTATCATATCATCCCTGTTTTCTATACAAATTCGCTTACTCGTCTCCCCGTTTCCTTCCATCACTGGTACTAAAAAGGACGAGTCGGGCGTGGGAGGACTTGCTTCAATCGTTGTCGTAATTGTGTTAGCTAGGTGTGGCGGAGCTGGAGGGAACACGTCCATCCAGTTCAAAACCCTGCACTCGAATGAGCTAAAAAATTTGAACGAAAATTTTGAAAATTCTCTCCCGTTCTCAGGTTCAATTTTTATACTGGCGAGAGAGCCATCTATAGGCTGTTTCTAAATTTTCCACACACTCCCCACCTGAACTCTGTTAAGAGTTCACAAATCTAAATTAAACTTCAATACAAATACTAGCAAAAACAAAAATTACGAATGTGCGAGTGTATGTGACTGAACTCTTCCTAAACTGCTGGAGCGATTTTGATAAAATTTTGTGTATGTTTTCAAAAGGATTCGAGAATGGTTTAGATTCACAAAATCTGTAATTAGATTTTTAATTAATTAAAAATTAAGCAAAATTCAGACGTTTATTGCGATATTTTGCCAAAATATTATCACACAAAAAGAATTTTTATATCAAACTAGCCGCCTTTGGCGACTAGTCGGTTCGCCAGTATTAATGCTCGCTAAAATTTTCATATAATATTTTATGTAGCTGTGTCTCATAACAGTTTTTCACCAAAATATTTTTAAATCAAGCAAATTTTGATAATCATTTAATTCATTTATAGTATTATTTTCTTCAGATGTTCTGTTCATTGTACTATTCATCTTCCTCTTTCTATCCGTACAATGATTGTCCCGGAATTGATATTTTAATTAAATGGTGAAGGGAAAGGTCTAAAATTCTACGTTTTTATAGAATAATGAGATTCAAATTTTCATAGATGTAAACACTCTAAACAAATAACGACACAATTGGTTTTCAAGAGATGTAAGTTTAAAAACAGATTGGAAAATGCCCTGCACAGAGGAAATAATGGTGACACACACACATCACTTTTTCTCATTTTTTTTCTATCCTTTTTTTCTTCACTACTTTTTCTACACACCCTTTTTTCCCTTTGTTATTCTTTTTTTTCTTCCCTGCCCAGACTTTATTTTGAGCAGGCATAGATTAATTATCCATACAGACTAATAATAAAAGCAACTATTTTCTTTCTTTTTTAAGCATCCCGTTATCTATAATTGAGATTATCTATAATTGACTTCGCGTATTTCTTTCTAAGCAAATCATAATTTATTACTTCCTGCTATCTTACTCAGTTGGTGTGGGGGAAGGAAATGAAGATTTTTGGTGGGAAAGTGAGAAAAGTGTCTTTTTAACTATTTACCTAACAGTTTTTTCATTTTTTCTCTCCATAAGAACCATCCTCATGTCTTAGCGAAAATATATTAAAAAAATTAGCCCAATTGGTCGAGCCGTTCTCTAGTTTTGCGCTTAGCAACGCATTTCGAGATGCATTTTTATTAATATAGATTAAAAGCCAAAAAAATTATCCTTTAAATGATATCCATTTTTTACCAACAAGTTCAATTTTTTAAAAAAATCATAATGAATTTTTAAATAAACATTTTAACCATATTTTTCAACAATTCATTTTGTTCAAAATAATAATATAATCAGCACAAGCGTGGAAAAAATTATCTTTTATCAGCGTGTTGCTATCATGTTCACATAAAGTCTGAGGAAAAAATAAGTTAATTATTATTGCTAATTAAATTCATTAAATTGTAATTTTCAGCACGTGATTCTAAAAAATGATATAAATAAATATGATATCTATAAAAAAATGCTAGATAAAGTTTTCTATTATCGATCAAAGTATCGATATTATTAATTCAATAAATAAATCAATTAATAAATAATCAATTATTAATAATGCAGAATATCCATTCGAATCCGAACTCAACGGTCAATTTGAAAATCTTTAATAATAGGCATAAATAATATTTAGTACTACAATTAAAATGGTCTAAATAAAATAAGTAACTACATTTTAGTAATTTGGGTCAATAAATGCTATGATGAATTACGAGTTTAAAATTTTTTGATACTTTGCTTTGCGAGTAATATTTAATAAAATATTCTTGAGGCACTTATATTTCAAATAGGAAAAGTTGCACTTCATGAACTAGATCAATCATTAAAATGGATTGATTTATGAACATTTGAGTCTACTATTTATACACATACAGTTTTACACCTTTTCATTCGCTATTTAAGTAAAATATCAATTCCGGGATAATCAGTGCCCGGAATTTCACCCATACTTTTAAATAAATGAGTGTCTTTGCGCATGTGTGAGCATGTTTGTGCTTTACATAGCAGACCATATGATCTAGAGCTACCTAACTAACACATATATACCTTGGAGGGTAAAAATGTATACGTCGGAGAGATGTTTTTAAAATTTCCTTTTATTAAAAATTAAACTAAATTTCGGCATTTTTTCGCGCTTAAATAGGGAAGTATTGAAGAAAAAAATAATTTTTAAAATATCCTAAAGATTAAAAAATTATTTTTATCATTACATTGTAAAAAATTCTAAAGTTCGGTTCAGTGTTGCAAGCAAACGGCTTGGGAAAGAAAAGAGATCATATCTTTAACACAAACATTTATTTGAGACTCGTACACACGCATGACGACACAATACAAATATTCAAGTTTAACTGCTTTTAATCTTTCAAAAAGGGGAATCTAAAAAGGAACTTATAGTTCCGCTAAAGTTCGGCTGTTTTCGCCATCGAAGTCCAAGACGAAAAAATTCTCTCGTTCTCAGGTGAAGAGTTCAATCTTTGTACTGGCGAGAGCGCCATCTATAGGCTGTTTCTAAATTTTTCCACACACTCCCCACCTGAACTCTGTTAAGAGTTCGCAAATCTAAATTAAACTTCAATACAAATACTAGCAAAAACAAAAATTACGAATATTTATTAACAATTACTAACATTTAAACTATTCACACATAAATGTAACTATATTTCAATAAACACATAAAATACACATATAAATCAATGAACATATAAATGCACATAAAGATTCAGTAAAGAAGAAAAAAAAGGGGTATTTAAAGATATAATTAGGCAACTTCGATAATAATAGTAATGAATAAATTTTCAAATTAGAGTCTCTGAAATTGTGAAAACTGTTCATAGTTCACAGCAAGTTCAGAAGTGAAAATTACTAAAAAATTCAACTTAAAGAGTTCAAAGTTATGAAAATTTTACAGTTCCAATGGGTAGAGATGTTGTACTGCCCTTTTTAATAGTCCGTTGGTAGTTTTTACATCATAAGAACGGATTTTATTATCTCGACCAACAAATATGTTTTCAATTTTTCCCAATTTCCAAAGGAGTTTATTTTTAATATTGTCTTCAATAAGTACAACATCTCCGATTTTCAGTTCATTTTGGGAATGAGGATCTTTAAGAAAATGGGAAGTTTTTAGGTCCAAGAGATATTGCTGCTTCCACTTATACCACAGTTGTTTCATCAACAAAGTCTGATATCTCTTTCTTTTTAGTAGTGACGATCTGTTTGATCCGTTTTCAATAAGTTCGGCAAAAGTCACTGGATAAACACTATTCTTGTGTCCGAAATTCAAAAAATCCATTGGTGTCAATGGATGGGGTTCATTACCTTCATTGTAAACATAGGATAAAGGGCGAAGGTTGAGAACAGCTTCAACTTCTACGAGCAAGGTAGAAAGTTCTTCATAACTCAATAGAGCTTTCCCGATGACTCTCCTTAAGCAATCTTTCACTGATTTCACAAGTCGTTCATAAAAACCTCCCCACCATGCAGCTCGTTCCATTATGTTTTTCCAAATTATTCTTTGCTTGGCAATAAAATCTCGTAATTTGTCATTGCACATTATAGTACACAAAATATCTACTTCCTTTTTAGCTCGCTGAAAAGTTCTGAAATTGTCTGAATAGATTACTTTGCAGCTATTTCTTCGAGCTAGAAATCTTCGGAAGGCCATTAAGAAAGAATTTATGGTCATATCATAGGTTAATACCAGGTGTATAGCTCTCGTCACACCGCAGGTAAATAATACGATATAAGATTTTCGCGTACTTTTGGCATCTTTGATATAAATCGGACCTGCGAAATCCAATCCACATACGACAAACGGTGGTGTTTCACTGACCCTATCTTTAGGTAAAGGTGCAGTTACTTGGGTAGAAGGTTTCAATGAATATTTCTTGCAGATGAGACAATTTCTGATAAGGCTCTTCACGAGTTGTCGACCTTTCGGAATCCAATAGTGGGATCTAATTTTAGCAAGAGTGCAGGCTACACCACCATGCATGATTACATCATGTTCCTTGCGAACAATCAAAGTGGTAAACCATGAGTTTTTAGGTAAGATAATCGGATGTTTTTCTTCGGCGGTCAAATCACAAAACTCTAATCTTCCTCCAAGCCTTAAGAGTTTATTTTCATCTATGTAAGGCCTGTGATTAATTAACGGAGAATATTTCTGTACTGGATTACCTTCTTTTAAAGATTCGTATTCTTTTTCGAACCATTTTCTTTGCTCGGTTCTAATCAAGTGATTTTCAGCATCCGTTAACTCTTCCGTAGTCAATGGACCCTGAACATTACTGAGTTTTTTCAGTTTCATGACAAATCTGTACACCCAAGCTGTAACTCGCACGAGTTTTTCGAAGCTACTATATTTACTGATGACTACAGGGTATGACAATTCCTCAGTCAGACATTCATATTGGACAATATTTGTACCCTTCTTGTATTCCAACTCATCTGTTTCGGTCACTTCAGGGTTTTCAGGTTTGGGCCAAAATTCTTCAGGCTGACGTAGCCACTCCGGTCCAAGTAACCAGGACGAATTTTCAATGAGTTGAGAAAACTTTGCACCTCTTGAAGCCATATCAGCCGCATTAGTCACTCCAGGACAATGATACCAGTCAGAAGGAGATGACAGCCTGTGAATCTCTTCAATCCTATTTCTAACGAAGGGTTTCAATTTCTTAGGATTTCCTCTGATCCAAAAATAGACTATTTTCGAATCCGTCCAGAAATAACAAGGACATTTAAAGTTCAGAGCTTTAAAGATACTACTACTAAGCTTTGCAGATAATAAGGCAGACATTAACTCTAATCTAGCCAAAGTCAAGGTTTTCAAAGGGGCTACTCTGTTCTTAGAAGCAACAAAAATGGTTTCAATCTGTTGATCAGGTGTCGTTGCACGTAAATACGCAACTGTTGCGTATGCTTTCATACTTGCGTCGGAAAAACAGTGTAGTTGAAGACTTTCGAAATTATCAAATGGAATTGTGGTGAAATAGTAACGTGGAACAGAAAAGTTTGCGATTTGTGGAATTTCATTGCACCACCCTTTCCATGTCGAGATTAAATCTGCAGGTAAATCGTCGTCCCAGTCAGTGGCTTTAGACCAAACTTCTTGCATCAGACACTTGATTCGTAATGTGAATGGCCCCAATAGACCGATGGGATCGAAAATACGTCCTAGAACTTGTAAGATAAATCTCTTCGTGTCTATTCTCTTAGACACAAATTCGATCACACCATTCACGTCAAAATAGAACAAGTCCTTGCGATTGTCCCAAGCTATACCTAAAACCTTGTAAGGGAGATTTCCTTCCCCAATATTTTCGGAATCATCAACAGAAATTATATTGTTCTCTTTCCACAATTTTTGCAAATATTCAGAATTAGTTCGCCATTTGTGTAAGATCAAACTTGCTTTATCAAAAATTTCTTTCGATTGTAATGTAACGGACAGGGCTTGCTCTACAGTGTTGAAACAACCAATGACATCATCGACATAGATATTCTCCTTCAAGAATGACGCAGTTTCAGGATACTTTTCACAAAACTTATCTAAATGGTGTCTAATTGTTGCAGCCAATAAAAAGGGGCTACTATTAATTCCAAACAAAACTCTAGTGAATCTATAAACTATGGATGAATCAGAATTGTCAATTGGATCTTTAGTGAACAAAAATCGGGTGACGTCTCTATCATCTTCATGAACTAAAATATTCAAAAAGGCTTGACGCATGTCGGTCGTGAAAGCTACAGGTTTAAGTCTGAATCTCAAAAGTATGTCGAAAATTTCGGGGTATAAATTTGGACCGACATGTAAACAGTCGTTTAACGACAAAGAGTTTGAAGACTTCGCGGAGGCATCAAAAACCAAACGTAATTTACTGGTTGCTCGGTCATTTCTGACAATTTCTCTGTACGGTAGATAAAATGTGACGTTATCAGTTTCATCTGGATTGGAAACTAATTCTATGATGCCCTGTTTTATATAATCATCAATTACTTCTTTATATTGGTTAAATAATTCAGGATTTCTGAAAAGTCTTCTTTTTAATCTGGAAAATCTTGCTCCCGCGATTTCTCTATTATTATTCAAATTTTGTTTATCTAACTTCCAAGGTAACCGAACGGTATATCGCGGATAGTCATACTTAATGTTTGATTCAAAGTGAGACATAACTTCCTTGTCAAGAGAATCATATTCCCTACTACAGTCAATTAAACCTGAATTTTCTAAATTCCAAAACTTTTCTATTTGTTTGGATATCAAATTTTCCTCTACAACTACATTGAAGACAAGAGATGTGTGATTATCACATTGTTGGCCTTGTAGGCACCAACCGAAAATGGTCTCAACGGCAACAAGATTTTTGTTGAGATGCTTTATTTTTCCAGTTACTACTTTATAATAGTAATCTGCTCCTATCAAAATATTTATAGGTTCATCACAATTAGGGGAGTCAGCAAGTATATAATTCCTTAGTTCTGTATTTTTAAGTATTTCTTCTGATTCAGGAGGCGATATGTTACTGCCTGATATTTCTTCAGTAACTAAAGCCTCAATAGTTAATCTTGAATTCGGAAAAAATCTGTGTTCTAACGTTATTTGCACGACATCATAATTTTTTTCAATAGCTTTTTTATGGCCGAAAACGAACACTGATAATTTTTCTTCTCTTATTTTTACAGGTTTTATTTTATCAACTAAATTCTGAGACACGAACGATCTCATGGATCCACAGTCGCAGAGTGTTCGTGTAAAATACTCGTCAGAATTAATTTTAACTCGAACATAACAAGTCTGCAATAATATTTTGTTTCTTTCATTATTATGAGAAACCGCAGAAAGAGTGGATGACTCAGTAACTTCCGCTTCCTGTATCTCTTTATTTCTGTTCTTCGATGATTTAAAACAAATAGTAGGATTATGCTTCCCCCCACAAAGATTGAATAATAATCCCGACCTGCGATCTTTAATTCTATGTTTTGAACCCAGACATAAAAAGCATCTGCCCAATGTTATTAATTTATTTCTTTTTTCATCGACGCTGATATTGCAAATTTCTGGTGGGTGATCCTTTTAGCAAAACAAACAAGATTTATTATTTCTCGAAACAACGTTGAAGCCGTACGTAGTATTCGGAAACGGTTCTTCCTTTTGAGCCATGTGGCAAATGGCCTTGACTGGCTTTTGATCAAATGATTTACGAGACGAATATGAAATGGTCTCTCTACTTCTGATTTCCAACCGAATAAAATCTAACAATTTTTGAATATCTGGTTCAGATCCTTCTTTCACGTTAATCCTGTTAAATTCCAAAACCAAATCATGGGGTAGGATTTTTAGAAGATTAGGAATTAACATAGTGCTGTACGAATTTGATTCAACACCCAACGATTGTAAACTTCTCACATTCATTTCTATATCATCATACAATATCTTTAATCTTAAGAAGTCATTCGATCTATAAACTGGTCTTAGATTTACGAGTTCATTCATGTGATGATTAATTATGAGGTCTTAACGACCGAACCTATCCTTCAATATTTTCACTGCTAAGTCATAGTTATCATCTGATATTTCGAAACCTTCAATAGCGTTTAAAGCTGGACCTCCTAGAAATGATTTCAAATAATTAAATTTATCGATTTTAGTCAAACCGCCATTATCATGAATAGAAACTTTAAATGTGTTCCAAAAACTTGTGAAATGAGATATGTCACCGAAAAATTTTTGAATGTTCAATTTAGGTAATTTCACTTGTTTACGTTCCATGAGAGAGTCTTGATTTACATCAATATTTACATTTTGGATTTCACCGAGATTTACAGTATTAACATTTTTTTCTTTCAGTTTCTTTTCAGCGCGAAATATAGCTAACGATACTTTATCTTTATATTCAGAAACAGTGGATAGTTTGGCTTCGAATTCCTCGACACTACATAAATTACCTATTTGTTTATTTACTTCTTCTAATTCTTTATTTTTAATAGTCAGTTGATTTAAATTTTCTTCTAATTTATCCAAATCATTAGATTGTAAAAATTCTTCTATTCTATTTACCAATTTGGTCACGGAACTTCTGCCAAACTATCTGGATTTTTTCAATTTATCGAGCTCCATTTTTAAATCAATCTTCTACGTAGATAAATAAATGTCAAAATCCTACCTTTTGCAGTCTTCGCAATTTGCATATGGGATGCAAATGCAGTATCCAAAGGCAAATGCGTCTCAATCGAATATGATCGCTTTCCCGGCCGATGCACCATGTAAAAAATTCTATAGTTCGGTTCAGTGTTGCAAGCAAACGGCTCGGGAAAGAAAAGAGATCATATCATTAGCGCAAACATTTATTTGAGACACATACACACACATGACGGCACCATACAATTATTCACGTTTAACTGCTTTTAAACTTTCAAAAAGGGGAATCTAAAAAGGAACTTACAGTTCCGCGAAAGTTTGGCTGTTTTCGCCATCGAAGTCTAAAACGAAGTTCTCTCCCGTTCTCAGGTGAGGAGTTCAATTTTTATACTGGTGAGAGCGCCATCTATAGGCTGTTTCTAAATTTTCCACAATTCTTTAAAAAAAGCATAACACTTCAAGTAAAATTACAAAAATCAGCTTTACATCTAGTTTAGAAACCGAAACTAGAGTTTTTAGTGAAAGTATTTCTACAAAAGTAATTTAAACTCCAGAAATATTCTGAACACTGACAACATCTTGGTATCGTTTGAAAGCTAAATGACTAAAAAAATATTCAATATTCTGAACGATTTTCAAAGTTTCAAGTGTGTACGTACACCTTAATTCGCACAATTGTTCTAAGTGAAACACCAGTAACTGAAGCAGCATGTTTTTGGGCTTGGGAAAGGGGAAACAAAAGTGTTCCAGCTCTAGCCTCACCCTCACAAATTTAGTGACATTATTTATTATATTTCTCTCTTTGAAGTGAATAGTTCGCATTTTTAAAGTCATTTTGCTACGAAGAAAGCAGTTGTTTGTTTTGAAATTAAATATTATTTATTAATAACTAGCTAGAAGAACGAAAGGACAACAGTAGACGATAACGCAAAGTAAGTGATAAAGAGTAAACATTCGCCGTTGGGCGCGCATTTAGGGTTGACTCTACAAGAGTGGGTGTGTTTACGCGTCTTCCCTTCATTGAAAGGAACTCTACCTCCAAGAAGGCGTGCCGAAGTGCCTTTTCCTGGTGAACATAGAATAGGGTACATTCAAATGTATCAATTCATTCATTTCATAAAAGGTGTCAATAATTTGAGAAATATTTTGTTGCAGTTATATTAATATTTTTGGTTTAGATAAATTGTATTTATTTGCAGAAGCATGGTGCATATTCTTCAAACTGATTTTTAACCCTCTAAGGCTTACACACGTATTTCGACGTAGCCGCAAGACGTCACGACAAATGCGTTGCACGTAGTTTAACATAGGGTAAGAGACGACGCTCTTTTGTTATGCACGGATAATAACGTTAAGGGGTTGTCCGTTCTCCAAGCGTTACCGACGCATTTTAACATTTCTTTCCTCCAAGTTTGGACATCTTGACAGATCGGAAGGGAGTCAACACAATGGATGTTTTACGACCATTTAAGGATGCCGAATGAACTGAGGGCTCGAAGAGTCCTTTAGGACAAAGGTCGTTGTGAATGGTGGCGGCTTAAGAGAAGAACAAGATCTTGTTGAATAAAACAGGAACAAAATTTTTTCTCAAATTATGTGTCCCATAAGCGTCTGTGTGTACTTAGATTTAATTTGCATTTAGTTAGTATTTCTTGGATAAAGTTTCTTGGAAATAGTATTTCTTGGATAAAGCTTATTTGAACGAAATTTTGTTTTAAAGTAGTATTGAATTTTTTATTCAGAATACAGTTTTATGCTCTCTTGTGATTTAAACATGGCATCGAAGCATTAGAAACTAAGAAGGAATATATTTGAAAAATTGCTATCAATATATAATTAATAAATTAAATATATTTCGCATTTACAATTAAACTATTTTTTAAATGCGAATTTGTTTTTTACTCTAATCTCTACCTCTAATTGTTTTTCTTCGCTCAAAGTAAACAGATGCAATTGAATTTTGTGTTTTAAAGTAGCCTAAATTTTGAAGAATATAATAAAGTATACTGTTATATTGTTTTTCTTTTCAGATTTATATTGTGTAAAAGCATGGAATTAAGTTTTCGATTTTTTATATTGCGACTACTTTTTAAAGTTCTCTAATGAACGGAATGAAATAATCTCTTTCAAATTCATAAAAGAAACAATAAAAACATTTTTTTAAAAACATATTTATATCTGGGAAGTTTAGTTATTAATATTTAGATATTTATTAATATTAGTAACAATTAATATTTTAACTATTAATACTTGATTATTAGTATTTATAACGTGATGTAGATAAAAGAAATAGCAAAATAAATTAAATTAAATTAAATGTTTGAAAAATTTTAACTGATAACATTTTAAAAGTTTTGACTCTGTAAACTATCTTAACACATTCGCTGCCACTGACGCGCTGGCGCTACCTCCCATGCCGGTGACGCTCTGGGGCGACAATCGAGTATGATAAGTAAAGTGCTTTAGTTTTAGTTCGAATTTAGAGGTTGAACGATGAGGTTTTTGTGGCGCGTTAGTGAAGCATTATTTTTACTAAACACGAAAATAAAAGGTTTTTCTTTTTTTCTGGCTTTACTATTAAAATATTAGGAACGTTTTTAATCATTAAAACACTTTTTTTAAATTCGGCTTCTGAGGATGGATATATAAATTTCGGTGGCAGCGAATGTGTTAACATATTTTTTCAAAATAGTTTATCAAAGAAGATACTTTTCTTAGATAAAAACGGTAGATCTATAGAAATTTTAAAAAACTCAAAAATTCTGTATTTATTTTACAGTTTTTTTGAAGCATTTTTTTTTTTTTTGTTATACCAAAGAGACTTCTTTATTAGAGGCTAAAATCTGAAAGGATAAATAACATAGCTTTTGATAAAACTTGTTCGAAGTGTAGCCCGATGTTTAATGACATGTTTTTAAGAACCTACTAATGGAAAATAATGCAAATAAAGGCGTCATTATTGCGTGAACTATAAACTATTTATGAATATGGAAAAGCTTTAGATTTCATAGCTATAGCTTGAAATCATAACCTGTTATTTACTAAAATCAAATAAATGCATTCACATAACTTTACTCGGATTTTGGCAGGTGTTTCTTATGGAAGAAAACTTCGTAAAATGCACACTGGTGTGGATCGATCTTAAAAGTTGTCGGGCCCAAACTTAAAAACAATTTTTATCCAGATTTTATTATTATTATTATTATTAAAAGTAATCTAAAGATTTACAATCATGATAAAGATCAATGGTAGTATTAATCTTATTTTCTCGTATGCATATGCTTATGTAGTGTAGCGCTATCCGTATTTTTTAGTTTATTTGAATAGAAACAATTATGAATTTTGTATCTTTTAGATTGGAGTGAAAATTCGATATTTTTGCAGTAAAGATGTCAAAGCAACGTACCAAACTTCATTTATCTGTTTTTTGTATTTTGAAATAATTGCTCAAACACTCACGGAAAGACTGACTCATGGATAATCAATATTTTGACACTTTATATTTTAAAAAATTAATGCAAATCTACATTTTGATAACTTTGTATGACACGCATAATTAATCAAGATGCTTCCGTTTTGGTGTATTATGTAGGCGCATACACGATTTTTACATACAGATTCAGGCATACAGATTTCCCATCTACTAGTTTCATATAATATTTGACACAAGATTACATCTAACTTATTTACAATTAATTTAAGAAAATTGTAATGTGTTTACTTACAAGAAAGAAAGAAATTAAAAAGTTCACAAATTCTTTGACTGAAATGATTCCCAGTGAATGCTTTGCCTTTTTAATTCTGGCTATTGAATTCAGAAAAGCTTTAAAAAAGGATTAAAAAAGATTCAGGGATTTAAAGTGTTTTTAAAAAAAGGGATTAAGCCATATCCAATACGCTACATTGAACTGAAATTTGAGAAACAAATGTTTATTTTTAAGTCAGTTATATAAATAATTACTTGTTTAGCAAATTTTCCAAATATTTTAACGTTTCTAAAAAACTGAATTTGTTAATGTTCGTTATCATGTTTAATATACAAAAGTTATACATTTTCAGTTCTTATGCTGCTTTCTAATGTTATTTTAAAAGTTAGTTATTTAATTAAAGGTAATGTTATTTTTAAAGTTAGTCATTTAGTCTCCATGCATGTTTCTTAAGTTCAGTGTTTAATTTGGTCCTAAGATGCATCAATTACTCAATCAATTTTTTTTTCCTTTGTCTCTAGGAGATCTTTTTGATAAACTGTGAAAATTAAGTATCAAGCGTTGTGGATGGGTACGATTTGCTTACTTTCAGCATTTTATTTATTTATCTCAATTTCTGCTGTTAACTCTCACTCCCACTATATATATCTTGTTCAAATTTTCCATCGTTTGTAAAATACTTTTTATTCCTCCAATCAAGTTTAAGTAACTTTTTAAAAACTTGTAGCTGATGACATTTGTCTTTAACACAGTTTTTTCAAATATTTAATTAACTAAAAACTAACTTTCTCTACAAAAATTCGACTTCATTTCTCCATCGCTAAATAAGTAACGAATTCAGTTGGATTTTCCCCCACGCCTATGAGGTTAGGCTTAACATGTTTTCAGCAGATTATTTTAAACGATTCTGTTTATTTTCGTAATGTTGATACAATTAAATTAAACATTGTAAATTAATCGGGTTTTTTTCGACTTATTTTGAAGTACTTTCGAATTAAAATATATGAGAATAAATAAATTAGAAATTTTTAATCTGTATTGCATTACCCAATTGGCGTAGTAAAATCACGCATTTTGAAAAGTCACAATTGGTTTTGAATAATCAATTGGAGTTGAAAATTCAATGCCAGTAGAAATTTTTGATCGATTATTTATAGTAATTGTAATTATCAGGTTGGGATAACCTGGTTATTAGGCGTTAGTTTCGCATCCCTTGAGGTGCAAGTTCGAACCCGCCAACCGAAGACTTTTCGTATGTGTGTGTGTGGTGAACGTTACTTTTGTCGTGGCCACAAAGTCCTCCATGTCAAGAGTGATATTACTGTGCTTACTGGAGCAGGGGTGATCGTTCTCTGTTCTAGATCTAAATTACGATCTACGGATGAATGCATGCAGTCCGTCCCATAAAAAGTGTTTTTGACGTGTGTGATCTAGAAGTCTGACTTCTGGACTCGGGTGCTCAAGGGTCCATACTCTCACCGCACCCCTCCGCAGAAAAAATGAAAAAACTGCGAGGAAAATAGTTAAAACGACACTTTTCTTATTTTCCCGCCAAAAATCTTCATTTCCTGACCCCACACCACTGAGTAAAATAGCAGGAAGTAATAAATTATGATTTGTTTAGAAAGAAATACGCGAAACCGGTTGGTTTTCATTCATAGATAACGGGATATTTAAAAAAGAAAGAAAATAGTTGCTTTTATTATTTAGTCGGTATGAATATTTAATCTATGCCTGCTCAAAATAAAGTCTGAGCAGGGAAGGGAAAAAAGAATAAAAAGGAAAAAAAGGGTTTGTAGAAAGAAAAGAAGAAGAAAAAAAAGATAGAAAAAAAAGTAAAGAAGGGTGCGTGTGTGTCACCATTATTTCCTCTGTGCGCGGCATTTTCCAAGCTGTTTTTAAACTTTCGCATCTCTTGAAAACCAATTGTGTCTTTATTTGTTTAGTGTATTTACATTTATGAAAATTTGAATCTCATTATTCTATAAAAACACAATTTTAGACCTTTCCCTCCACCATTGAAGTAAATTATCAATTCTGGGACAATCATTGCTCGGATAGAAAGAGAAAGATGAGTAGTACAGTGAACAGATCATCTGAAGAAAATAATAATAAATAATACTATAAATGAATTATTTGATTATCAAAATTTGTTTGGTCTAAAAATATTTTGGTGAAAAACCTGTTATGAGACACAGCTACATAAAATATTAGCGAGCATTAATACTGGCGAACCGACTGGTCGCCAGAGGCGGCAGTACTTAATATATAAAGTAAAAATTAAGCTAAAACCTCTGTTTATATTTGCTCTGTGTAACAATTTAGAAAGTGCTATCGGCAATCGGTGTTAAAAAGCAACCTATACACTATTCCTAGAAACCATCTGACTTCAGTAGCCGTACAAAATAAACGAAAGCAATAAAATCTGGCATGAATGGGCGGTAATTTGCTGATACCCAAGGCTTGTTGACCTCCCATGAAGAACAGGAGGGGGAAGAAAAAAACCCTTGAACGCTTGCTGTGTATCCCTTCTGGAAAACGGACACGCTTTCATGACAGAAAACTAGTCCCGCTTCCTTCACTTTACAGAAGTTTCACACGTAGAATGGAAACACCTAGAGAGTTCAATCTTGTGATTTGTTGCAATAGAACTGACCAAAAGCAATGATATCTTCCTTTTTCAAAAATTTTGATGACTGTGATACCAAAGCTTTCATGCTTATTATCATTCATAATCCTGCTATGCATGTTGGAACTGCAAATCTCATTTTGTTTCTAGTGAAATAAAGAGAAGTTAAATTCATTTGAAATAAGTGTAAGCTCTAGATCACTATTTCAGTAAAATATCAATTCCATCCTCCATGAAAACAGTTCATTTCTTCTTGAAATAAGCAAAAAATAAAGAAGATATTAAAATAACGAAACAATTCACTCCAAGCATTTTTAACTTAAAAATTTAATACATTTCACATAAATTTATAAGATAGTAGCTAAAATCGTGTTGCTAAATCTGATTGGTCATGATGTCGTAATTAATTCTAAAGGGTTTTGACATGTATCTATAATGTATGCGCAGTCACGTCATAAATCTATATAAATGAAAACGGATCGCGAATGCGTTGCTAAGCGCAAAACTAAAGAACGGCTTGACCGATTCGGCTAATTTTTTTAAAAAATATTTTCGTTAAGATACGAGGATGGTTCTTATGAAGAGAAAACATGAAAAAACTGCGTGGAAAATATTTAAAATAAAACTTTTCTTACTTTCCCGTCAAAAATCTTCATTCCCCCCCAAATGAGTAAGATAACAGGAAGTAATGATTTGTTGAGAAAAAAAAATACACGAAGTCAGTTGGTTTTCATTTATAGATAATGGGAAGTTTAAAAAAGAAAGAAAATAATTGCTTTTATACAGCTGATTATACTGATTAAAAGCATTCTTCCAAACGGACTTGATTATCATTTTGTTCATTTTATTTGATGATGTTTCATTTTTTAATGTTGCTATGATTGTGTTCTGATATAAAGTTTTTTTTTTTGTTCTTAAAGATAAAAATTCTTTTTTATATATAAATGCGGCATTAAGAGCTCTTAATGTGTTTATTTTATTCTTGAAAG
The DNA here is from genome assembly GCA_026289955.1 of Argiope argentata. Classification (NCBI taxonomy): domain Eukaryota; kingdom Metazoa; phylum Arthropoda; class Arachnida; order Araneae; family Araneidae; genus Argiope; species Argiope argentata. Next base: position 1,824,283 of record JAOUZG010003378.1, read on the forward strand.
GATGTATATATTTTAACGCTTCTTTTTATTTTCGTAGTGTTTAGTCTGTATGGGTATTTAATCTATACCTGCCCAAAATAAAGTTGGCAGGGAAGAAAAGAAGGCTTTGTAGAAAGAAAAGTAATAAAGGGAAAAAAAAAACAATAGGGAAAAAAAAAGGTTTGCAGAAAGGGGAAAAAGGTAAAGAAAAGGGTGTGTGTGTATCATTCTTATTTCCTCTGTGCCCGGCATTTTCCAAGCTGTTTTTAAACTTTCGCATCTCTTGAAAACCAATTGTGTCTTTATTTGTTTATTGTGTTTACATTTATTAAAATTTGAATCTCATTATTCTATAAAAACGTAGAATTTTAGACCTTTCCCTCCACCATTTAAGTAAAATATCAACTCCGGGACAATCATTGCACGGATAGAGAAAGATGAGCAGTATAATGAACAGAACATCTGAAGAAAATAATTCTAAATAATACTATAAATGAATTATATGACTATCAAAATTTGTTTGGTTTAAAAGTGTTTTGGTGAAAAACCTGTTATGAGACACAGGTACATAAAATATTATTTGAAAATTTTAGCGAGTATTAATACTGGCGAATCGACTGGTCGCCAAAGGTGGCTAGTAAATAATAAATAAAAATAAGGCATTTTGCAGGATTTATCGAGTTGAAATTCATAAAAGATTTTAAATCATAAAAAATTTCCCTAACAAAAGTCCTATTTTTTCATATCTGAAAACACAATTATATTCATTTCCATTGCAAACAACACACTTGCAGAGTTTTTAATTTACACCCTGACATAACTTTTTTTTGTCATAATAAATACATTTTTACTTTTTCATATAAGAAATATAGAGGAAGTATTGTGAAAAATTGTTTAACTCAATATTTTGATGAATTTCTATTTTGCAGATAGATCTCCCTGATTTTCTTTTTTTTGCCAGTGAATATAACTCAAAAGTGATTTGAGTTGGACAGATTAAATTTGGTATATGATCTCTTCTCTGTATTTGTAAATTTCTGTTAAATTTAGTTCAAAATCCATTCAGAGGAAGCCTGGCTACCCACTGTCCAAATTTTAGTTAATAGTATAGACACAAAATGAAGCGACGCAGATAAATAAAATTTGGTAAGCAAATTTAACATCTAATGGTGGATGCATTGCATCATTAAAACTGCTTATTTTTTTAAGACCCTTAAATAAAGGCCTTAAATGTATTCTTTTTTTTATTGTGTTTATATTTTCCTACAATAGTGGGGAGGGGAGGCCTTATTTCACCTCAATATAGCTGTCATAGATTAAATTTTGCTGTATCTTTTATTGTTAAACAGTTTTCAATAAATCTGGAGACAAGTAGAAAAGGTTTTATCACAATTTAAGGAGATACTGATAGAATAGAGAAAATATATTCTTTTCATTTACCAGACCCTTCTTTCACCTTTTGTTTATTCAAATCAAGAAATTTTCTCTTTCTTTATAGAGTGAATTATGTTAGTTTATATAACAGTCAATGGGCATTTTTCTACCTTTAATTACTTGTTTGCTAAGCATTTATTAGTTATATTTCATTCAATGACTCACCAGTTGGGAATTATTTCAATATTTTTCTCTTCAATTAATTTTTTTTCAAAAATTTAGATCTTTTTAACTATATTCCTGAAAGTGTGCATCTTATTCATTGTGGACTTTCAAAAGTGAATAAACTGAATGAATCAAGGCTTCCATAAATGTAAAGCAATGTAAAATGTTTTTGATATTTCAAAATTACTTGACGGTTGTTAGTTGCTCTTGTCAAAAAGTAAATTAATGCCAATAAAATTCCTCTTTTACTTTTTAGTATAAAAACTCTTCAAAGAGAAAGAAATGTAGTTGTTAAAAAAATTAGCAGAATTCCATCAATTTTTGAACAAATTATGTTTTATTGGATATTTTTTTTTATCTGTATATCAGAATACAAATGAACAAAAGAACTTCTAAGTGCTACATCAGTAAAATTTCACTCGGAGTTTTAGCAAAAATATTGGCATATCTGAAGTATACATCCATATCAAAATTCTTAGTTAAATCCGTCAATCCGTCAATTTATCTGCCTGTTTTTATATTCATATGCATGTAAACACTGTGACAGAAAAATGTAACAGTTTAGATAAATAAAATTTTGGTAAGTAATCTTATTTTTCAAGTTTTATCTCTTTTAAACATTTTGAACTCGCTCAATTGACTGATCAGAAATTTCTGAGTATATTCTTTTTTTTTTTTTTTGTTTTTTTTTTATATATATTACTGAGCCTTTGAAAATTAAAATCTGTCAAATCTCATCTTTTGCAGCTTTGTCTAAGGTCCCTACTTTTAATACAGCTGAGAGGGATGATAATATTTTTCTTAAGTTGTATTCAGTGAAATATTTGATGCATTTTCATATGGTTTCACCCGTATTGCAGTGTGTCATTTTTTTTTTTTTTTATGTATCAGAGTAATGATGCACTTTCGATTTTTAGTGCATTTGATATTCATAAATTAGTGAATTGTGGCTGTATTCCTTAAAAAAAAAAAAAAGGTTTGAAAGAAAATTTTGTGTTGAAATTTTTTTTTGGTAAATTATTGATTCTAGCCCTAATTTTTCTAATTCGCTTTTGATAAGTGAGAGGAATTATAAGAGGGAACAAATTATTGCAAGTGTTATATTTCACAATATAATTATCTGATAAACTGAAATGCTTTTTAAGCAGGTTAATCTGTAATTTAATTAAAAAACAAAATGCATATCCAATAAATTTTGTATTGGTAAGAAATTGTTTTGACAGAGAATGAGTAAGTGTGGGGGGGACATATTCTCTATTCTATTTTAATCAGAAAAAAATAGAGATCTTATGGAGTATATAAAATTTTTGGTCATATAATCTTTTCTTGATTTCTATAATTTTAATATTAGGAAATTGAAATTGGATTAGCTATTTTTATCCTTTATTTGAAGGGGGGACATATTTGTGAAGAGTTTTGATAGTCTTCAGTCCCCCCCCCCATGTGCAAGCATCTTTTAAAAGAATATTCATTGTTTGTAGAAGTGTTGAAATAGAGAATTTGAATGAAAAACATCAAGTTTTACTACACGTAGTCTATTACCGCATGAAGTGGTTTTGCAGAATCCTGTTTTTTAAATATCACTAAAACAATTAATAGTTTTGGAAACTTCAACACATTTGAAATGTCTCCTTTTTTTTTTTTTTATAGAAACAGGTAGTCAAAGTAATAGTTGTCAGTGGTACTAAGTTAGAATCTGATTTCTTGATCTCTTTGGGGAAAAGGAAATTGGTGATATTATTGAATATAAGTCTAATGTATTTGTATTGTAACTTTTCAGTACTAAAAAAAACGAATAGAGAAAAGTTATTTGTGAGAAAATTGAATGAAATGAAAGAGTTTTAAAAAATCACTAAAAGGCGGAGCCTTTTATTTATACATTTAATAAAATTAGTATGATTTTTATATTCGAGATTTGTTTAAGTTCTTAATCTTTTTTTCTGAAAAATTAGAATGTTAATAAATTATCAGTAGCCTTTTTTCCCTTTACTGTAATGTAATGAAATAATTTAAGATATGCAGTAACTTTTTAGTTAGATTTTTCAAATGAAACTTCAATAAAAAAAAAAGGAATATTTTAAATAAATTCGTTTGTTTATTGATGAAAAATATTCAAATACTGTTAGTATTCTATGTGTATATTTATAAAGAATTTATATTGAAATAAATTAAGTTAGTACCCAAATTTATTTCAAAGGACTTACAGTATTTTTATACAGAAAAACTACTTTATTCTTGATTCGTAGTTTTTCTGTTAAGTGTGTTAATTATCTTCAAGATAAAATTAATCTATGCAACCTCGAAGGTGTAGATATGTGTCATATGTCGAACCAAATCAGGCGATTGTTCGGCTGTCTATAGATCTCAATTATTTTCACCAGCGCATAAAGATGATGGTTTATAAATCAAATTCTTTGTTATTTTGTGACTGCTACTGTAATTTAGTATAAGATTTTGGTTTCAGTTAATCGGCAAAAAAGCATCCAAAATGCATACGTACATGATAGATTCAGTGAAAGAACCACGCCTTCAATCTATTTTTCTTAACTATTTTTAGCTAATGCTATGCAAGGTATCTGTACCTTACTCTAATTTTATATAAACTAAGTTGATAAAACATTGATTGGACAGTATGCGAGAACCACTTCCACCTGCAATAATCATCAAGGCAAATTCCTTAGCATCTAATTTTTTCCCTACAGTAATAAAGTATTAGACGGTTTATTTTGATAAAATTAATTTTTTAGAATAACATATCACCTTCATTATCAGAAAAATTTTAATCCTTATTACTGAATTAATTAATTCATTAGCAGTTCTAAAAATAAACAACAATTTCATTTTCTATTTAGTGAAACAGTTTCTTTTACAACTTCTGTCTTAGCTGTATATTAAGCTTCCATGCTCAATAACCCTGTATTCTTTATTTTGAAGAAAAAATATAATAGGATTGTATAAAAACATTTAATCACTTATAGATGGGTGATCTCTTTTATCAACTACCCATTTAAGAGCATATTGAAATGCTTGTCATGGAAGATTGCAATGAGTATTTGGATTATTATTAAATTGAGTTAAAAAAATCACAGCAAACGTAATAGGTAGATAACATAAAAACATAACTGATCTTGTACTGTAAAATTATATATATATATATATATATATATATATATATATATATATATATATACTGAAGTGACAAAAGTCATGGGATAGCAATATGTAAATATACAGATGGCAGTAGTATCGCAGCGAAAAAGTATAAATGTGCAGTTCGTTTTCCAGAGCTTTCATTTGTGTTCAAGTTATTCATGTGAACAGGTTTTTAGTGATTTATGGCGGCACGACGAGAATTAATAAACTTTGAACGTGGAATGTTAGTTGGAGCTAGACGCATGGGTCATTCCATTACGGATATCGTTAGTGAATTCAACATTCCGAGATCCACAGTATCAAGAGTGTGGCGAGAGTATGAAATTTCAGGCATCCCATCCCATCATGGACAGCGCAGTGGGCGACCACCTGCACTTAACGACCGAGACTACCGACGTCTGTGTAGAATGGTCAGTGTTAATAGACTTACAAAACTTCGTCAAATAACTGCAGGAATCAATGTGGGACGTGTCCGATAGGACTGTGCGGCGAAATTTGTCTTCCTTTTGCTGTGACAGCAGAAAACCGAATCGAGTGCCTTTACTGACAGCACGACATCGCCTGCAGCGATTCTCCTGGGCTCGTGAGCATATCGACTGGTCCCTAGACCCGTGGAAAACCGTGGCGTGGTCAGATGAGTCACAACTTCAGTTGTTACGAGCTGATGGTAGAGTTCTGTCATCAAGGCACTGTTCAAGCTGGTGGTGGCTGCATAATGGTGTGGGCTGTTTTTACATGGCATGGATTTGGTCCTCTGGTGCAACTGAACCGGAAACTGGAAATTGTTATGTTCAGCTGCTTGCAGATCACTTGCAGCCATTCATGGACTTCACGTACCCACACAACGATGGGATTTTTATGGATGACAATGCGCTATGTCACCGGGCCAGAACTGTTCGCGATTGGTTTGAAGAACATTCCGGACAATTCTAGCGTATGATCTGGACACCTAGATCGCCCGATATTAATCCCATCGAGCATTTATGGGACATCATCGAAAGGTCCGTTCGTGCCCAAACTCCTGCACCATCCACACTTTTACAATTATGGACGTCTATACAGACAGCATGGCTCAATATTCCTGCAGAGGACTTCCAACGACTTGTGGACTCCATGACACGTCGAGTTGTTGCACTTCGCCGGGCAAAAGGAGGACCGACACGATATTAACAGTCATCCCATAACTTGTCACTAGCTTTCACTCGCGAGTTCGTACGCGTGGACATTTTGATGTATATATTTGAGAACTAATAGTAATCATAATGTAAAATGTTAGCAAACCGTACGAATGAGACTGGAATTTTAAACACCAGTTGGAGAAGATAATGCAGAGTAGAAATTTTTAATTTCAATTAATCTGTTTTATTTTTATTCAAAAGTACTTCTGAAGGAATCGAAAGATCTATTAAGCAACAATGATTGATTTTAATTGCATCAAACACTACGAAAATAAACAGAATTGTCTGAAATAACCGTTTGAAAACATATTATATCCAACCTCAGTAGTGTGGGGGAAAAACTACTTAAAACTATAAGGGTACTTTTCCATTTGTCAGGCGCAAACAAACAATCGCCAAAGAAATTTGTGAAAATTTGGCGGAATTCTAAATTATTTACTAACGGAAATATACCTCTATAAACGTATATGAAAAATATATAGCTAACACAAATACAATTTATTTACAAAAATACATAACATAACAGCTTTGATATACAGTCATTTTCGACAAAAAAAAAGTGCTGCAGTCGGCGTTGTTAAGTTCGTTTCATAGTTTCAGCAGCGCATCGAGTAGTCAAATATTCGGCGTGCTGTCGACGTTTTATTTCTGAATGCTTCTGTGTTTCAGTTGATCTAGAAGTAGCCTATTGCTCAGCGTTCTTAATTCTGCTAAATTCCGCTTGAGGATTCGATTCCCGACTTCTAGCTACTCTCATAGCTCGCGTTTGATTACTCCTTTTTGAAAGATTCGATTTGCGTTTTCCGGCCATTTGGAACTACTATCAAATAATAAAAAAAAATTAAAACTATAATTTTTTCCTTAAAAAATATGCTGTGGCTTCGCTAGCAGCGAGAGCGGAACATAGAGCTGGAGTGGAAACCTAGTAATTTCGCTAGCTCATTAAATTTTTAAGGATCCTGAGAATAACATGAACATCGTAAGAAAAAAAAATATATACATTTGTTCTTAATAGCTTCACTACTACAGTGATGCTTTTCTTAAAAAGAAATTGGAAAGAATAAATGCATTTATTCAGTTTAACTATTTTTTTTATAAGCAGAAAACGATTCAAGAATTAAACACACACACCTTAACTTTTCAGTGATGAAAACGTCTTTCTGCCAGGATAATAAATCACAAAGAATTCCATTAGAATAGTCAGATAATATTAAAATGAAAAACGGAAATAGAAAAATAAGAAATGATCCGAAAAGCTCAGGCAGATGTTTTCAGTTTTTTAAAATATTTTTTTGGCGGAAAAGTTAGTTTTTAATTAATAAAAAATTAACCGAAATAAGAATTAGCCTTTGTTCTTCTGTAGACTATAATATATCTCTGTGCTAAATTTCATTCAATTTCCTTCCTCTGTTCTTGCGTGATTGAACCATATCATCCATCCATCCACACACATATATACTTTCACATTTATAATTGTGTGTGTGTGAAAGATAATCTTCCTATTAGGTTTTCTATGAGGTATATTGAGCATATCGTGTTCTTTATTATAAATTGCTAAACTAAGTCTAAATGGAACCAGATTCTTATAATTTGGAATATTATTCAAAATTTCCCTCGTTTTGTTTATATTACTTCCTTAAATTGAGATTCCTTAAAATTATTATTATTTTGTCTACTAAATGATCTTCACTGTTGACTCATCCGGCCAGACGGGAGTGGCGCCAATGGAAGAGCAGCAACAAAATGACTTTAGTTATTTTTTTTTCTGTCTCATCATTTTTTCTTTATTTATGTTTCCGGTGGATTTTTTGATTTCGATCAGTCGTCATTCTGTATTCGCAGTTCGCTCGTCTTTAATCGTTCCATTAAAATGGTAAAATATTCTTTGAGGTCTGCTTTCTTTGCATAAGATTCAATTAATCTTCGGAGTGAGGTGAGTAGATTTTCATTTCATAATCAACCATTATTATTCATTTATTTCTAAGTCGTTAATACTACATATATTTGGTCCGTCGTAGCCTGAGTTATCGATGAAGTATTAAAATTCATTACTCGAAGATCGAAATCAAAACAGTAATTTATAATACTCAATATTCATTCTATTATTTAAACAGTATATTCTTTGTAGTTGCTATTTGTTGTTATTGCAAAAATGCATAATGAGTCCTAAAATTTCTAAAACCGAAGTTCATTTTGAGCAAGTATGCAAGGAGTTAGATTTATTTAGTCAGCTAATTAGAGACTGTGGTAAAGAACAACAGTCTAAAATCAAAATTTTAAAATCGAAAGTGAAATCTGCTGAAATTAAATTAGCGGAAATAGTTCAGAACTTTACAGTAAAAGAGAATGATGATAATTTGGGGAAGTATTTGAAATACCAGGAGATAATTTTGGATTTATTAGAGGATCTTGAGGAAAAAACGGATCCAGAGTCGGATAATAATGCCAGAAAATCGGAATCCAAGGTTAAAGGTTCAGTCGTGAAATTACCTAAATTTGACCTTCCGCATTTTTATGGGGATTCTGAATCGTGGATTTCTTTTAAAGAATTATTTATTTCCACTGTATTAGAAAATGAAAATTTGTCAAATCTTGAGAAACTACAGTATTTACATTCGTCAGTTAGAGGAAACGCGGCAAAAATAATTCGTGGATTCTCTTTAAAAGAGGAGAATTTAAAGCATTGCTGGGATTTATTATGTGAAAGATTCGAAGATAAAAGACTGCTGGCGTTATCCCAAATAAATAGAATATTTTCTACAAGGATAGTTAAAGCATATAACTCAAAAACTTTGTTAGAAATAATTGATACATGCAATGAATCTGTTAGAAATCTTAATACTTTAGGGTTAGAGTCTAATTCGTTGAGTGACTTGATAGTAATTCAGTTTATGGTTTCGAAATTAGAACAACCGCTAAAACGAAGGTGGGAATTAACGTTAGAGAGTGATGAGATACCAGACTTAGATAAATTTCGGAAATTTATTGAGCGGGAAGCTCGAAGTTTAGAGGACGTGACGGGTATTAAATCAGAAACGAAATTCAATTCAGCAAAAAAATCACCCGATGCTGAAGTAAATCGGAAACAAATAGTTAACAGTGTGATTGTTAAGAAAAGCTATACTTGTGTAGTGTGCAATCAAACTCATGCGTTATTTAAGTGCCCTATGTTTAATAAAATGTCGATTTTTGAATGGTGGAAGGTTATAGAATTTAATAAACTATGTCAAAATTGTCTGCGTCAAAATCATCTGTTGGAAAACTGTAGAATTAACATAAATTGTAAAAACTGTGCAGAGAAACATCACACTCTTTTGCATGTATATGCAGCTAATGCTGGAAGTAATGATGTAGTTGGTAACCATAATTCGGAACTGTCAATTTCAAATACATCACAATTTTATTCTAGTAAGGTGTTGTTATCAACTGCTTTAATTAACGTAAAGAGCAAAGGAGGGAAAGTTAGTGCAAAGCTCTAATTGATAGTGGAAGTCAAAATTCGTTAATCACGAGGGCCTTTGCCGAACGTTTAGGATTGGCACTACATAGTACATCACATAGTTTGGTAGGTGTTAATTGCATGGTTGCAGACACATTATTAGAAGAAACCAAATTTGAATTCACTCCGTATTTTTCAGCAGATTTATTTTCGGTAAATGCATTCGTGGTGGATAGGGTAACATCACCTCTTCCGAATTTTCATTTGAATCAGTACGAATGGCCTCATATCAAAGGGTTACAGCTCGCAGACCCTAATTTCTTCATTCAAAGCCCTATAGACGTGCTGTTGGGAGCGGACATTTTCTCACGTTAAATTAATGGAAATGCCATCATAGGCCCAGTGGGAACTCCTACTGCTTTTCCCAGCAAAATTGGCTGGTTTCTATGTGGTCAAGTTGACTTCAATACAAATGCCAGTCCCAGTGTTAAATGTCATACAACGTGTACAAACAATGACTCTTGTGTTAACGAAACTTTAAAGAAATTCTTCGATTGTGAATCGTTACCTGAATCGGAAAAAATCTGTTATTCCGAAGATACGGTGGAACAATTGTTTTTAAATACAACGACTCGAACCGATGAAGGGAAATATGTCGTTAGACTACCCATCAAGGAAGATAAGGTGATCGGTGAGAGCAAAATGGGTGCTCTTCAGAGGTTTTGTACCATCGAGAGAAAATTAAATCAAAAGCCTGACCTACGAAAACAATACATTCAATTTATGAAGGAATATATAGACATGAAACATATGACGCTCTTAAAACCAGATGAAACATCCCTTCAACCTAATTATTTCCTTCCTCATCACGGTGTAGTGAACGAGCACAGTACTACCACTAAACTTAGGGTAGTGTTCGACGCGTCATACAAATCGAATAACAACAAATCTTTAAATGATGTGCTATTAAAGGGACCTAAACTCCAAAGGAGTATTTTTGATATTTTTCTTAAATTTAGAAGTTATCCGGTTGCGTTTACGGCTGATATAGCCAAAATGTATCGGCAAATTTTCGTGGCCGAAGAGGATAGAAAATATCAAAGGATTTATTGGCGAGAAAGTGTTGATCAACCAATCAATATTTATAAACTAAACACTGTAACCTACGGCACATCATGTGCACCATATTTAGCCATTCGCACAATACAAAAGTTATGTGATGATGAATATGAGAATTTCCCAATCGCTGCGGAAATCTCTAAGGAAAACTTTTATGTCGATGATTTATTGGCAGGACAAGATTCGATAGAAGCAGCTCAAGTCATAATTCAGGAGTTGCGGAAATTTATGAATTCAGAGGATTTCCCCTTAGAAAATGGGCTTGCAGTCACCCAGAGGCTCTTTCTGGACTGCCAGAGTCCGATAAAGCAGATAGTGCAATTCATTATTTTGATCAAGATTCATCTCAAAGAGTTCTGGGAATATTCTGGAATTTAAATTCGGACTGTATTCAAGTTCGGACTGTAGATCCCAAAAGCATCACTACTAAACGACAATTGTTATTGCAGATAGCTCAAACATATGATCCGTTAGGATTGATGGCACCTGCCACAGTCGTCCTGAAAATTATGCTTCAAGAACTCTGGTTGGCTGAAGTATCTTGGGATGAACCCTTACCTCGGCATATTCTGGAACAGTGGCTCAAATTTCAATCTGAACTCCCGCATCTGAAAGACATTCAAATTCCTCGATATATGCATGTAGTTAATGCCACTAAAGTAGAAATTCACGGATTCTGTGATGCCTCTGCAAAGGCCTATGCCGCCGTTGCCTATTTACGCGTATTATCCCACAGTATCCATGTATCTTTAATAGCTTCAAAAACGCGAATTGCACCCGTGAAACGCTTAACTTTGCTGCGGCTTGAGCTTTCAGGAGCAGTTTTATTGGCTGAATTGGTGAATGCTATATAGACTACCGTTAAATTCAAGGTCGATGAAGGCTTGCTATGGTGCGACTCCTCGATAGCATTAAGCTGGATATCTAACAAACCTGCGAAGGGGAACCAATTTGTGAAACATCGTGTGTAGAAGATAAACTCACTGACGACAATTGAGTCTTGGAGACATATACCGGGAAAACAAAATCCGGCTGATTCCGCCTCTCGAGGACTTTTCCCTGGGCAGTTAAAAGCTAGCAACTGGTTTGTTGGTCCACCATGGCTTCTTTCGGACTTTAACGTACCTCTAAATGTGTTGCCCATTTCATCGATTTCAGAAGATAATATATTACGAGATCAGGAACCTCATTGTTTAGTAGTAGAAACTACCCAGTTCCCGGACTTTCTATTGAAATATTCGTTATACTTAAAACTAGTTAGAATCTTTGCATGGATTTTCAGGTTTTCTAATAATTTTAAATCCTTGAAAGTAACCGGACCGTTGCAATCTCAAGAAATAGATTATGCGAAACGAAGAATATTCAAACTTATACAGGCGTCAGAATTCTCCGAAGATATCCGACAATTAAGAAAAAATAAATGATCTTCACTTTATGATGTGTTCACAATATATGTTAAAAAAGCATTCGATTTAGTTTCAACAGCATTTGATTCTTTATCTTGTATAGTTTATGCAGGTGGAAAGTCAAAATCCTTAGGGTTACAGTTAATATCGTTAATTCAATATTTTGCAATATTTCCTAATTTTATTCTTTCTACTTAACTTACCTTTAGATCAGGATAGTAATAAACATCTCTTTTCCTTACAGTTTTACTTTTCTATCTTGTTACACAGTGTCGTTTCGAAATGCATTTATAGTTTTGTCTGAATATTTATGTATTGGAGTTTGTAATGCTGAAAAGAAGTTGCTCATAATTTTTTTTTCATTCATTTGAGTATCAAAATTTTCTCCAAAAATAGTTTAATAAAACTTTTTATATTCAGTTTCAATAAATTTTCTTCTTTGGCAAAAGAAAATTCTATATCCTTTGGTATTTAGTGCAGCTTTATTTTATTTATTTTATTTTTGAGCATTATGTACTAGTTAAAAATTTTTTAGTAAAAGACTCAAGCTGTATAGCTTATCCTTTAAAATGCTTAATGCAAAACTTCTTATCTTTCTAAACATTTAACTGAGCTTTACCTTTTAAAGCTTTATGGGGAAATCCAGTTCCAAGATAATTTTGTGTATTTTCTAGTTCAGGCATTTTTTGGAAAATTACTTTCACGTGAAAGCTTTCATCCTTTCTATTACTATTTGATTAAATCATTCCGCAACACCATTCACCATTGATGTGCAAGTACTGGTGCTCTTAATTTTAATACTGTCCTTTATTAAATACTTTTCAAAGTAATCTGCACAAAGTTCTGAGCCATTATTCTATTCAACTCCTTTAATTTTTCTATTAGTTAATAACTCCATTTTTTCTTTATATAAACAAAAACATTCAGTTGCTTCATTTTTATGTTTTAAAAAATACTCCTAGACTTATCACAACTGTATTCTGTGCCTCTTAAAAAATTAACAAGAATTGATCCCCATATATCCACTAAGCATTATATATCCATTTGTAGGAGTTTTAAGATATTTAAAATTCTAATTTTGCCAATATTAAGAAATGGTGCCCAAATAATCACATTTATCAATATTACTTTTTAATTTTTCAATTCATTGACATAATTACTTTTAGTAAAATCTTTTAAACACATATTTAAATCACCAAATTTGGTATACTATAATTTAATGTAATCCACATCAGAAACATAAGCAGCATCATTGTTCTGCATCTTTATTATATTAGCATTTATCACATAGATTTTATCAATGAGTGGAACAATTAAAAAGTGCATATTCCCTGAACTTTTTAGAATTGTTTTAAAATTTTGTATAAAATACTATATTTTGACAAATTAATGTTTTCCAAGAAAATTAATTTTCTCGCCACTTGTGGTGCTTTTGATATTTCTCAAAGTAATAGGGAAGCCTTATCAATTTCAAGGTTTATATAGCACTTACCATGGATTTTTTTATATATTGGTCTGCTGTCCTATTTACAGGACAATTGAATTAAATGTGAATGAAATAAAAGAAAAAAAAAGATCTACGTTAGATTTTTATTGTAAATTATAATAAATAGGTTAAATTAAATAAATAAAAAATAGTTAATAGGAAATGATTGACTAAGACATTTCATAATTTTTGATAAGGCCAACATTTGTTTACAAATAGTTGGATGGTTTATAATAAAGATTATACTGTTAATTAGTATATATACACGATGAGTGTGCAGTATGTTTAATCTTAAGTCTATACTTTTCATGCATTCTAACCAACTACTTATGAATCAAAATAAAATGATAGCATTACACAGTAACATTTATTCAGATACTGAATTAAGAATTCAATTCACATTTAGGAAGGTCTGAAACTTTACTTCTGAACTGAGAACAAAGATGAGATAACTTGGTGTGTAGCATCAGGAAAAATGCTTTAAAAGGGCTTTATTTTTATTTTTTTTAAAAAAAGGCCTTGAAAAAATGCTTAATTTTCTCAACATGCAAATAAAACTGTTTTGTTTATTTTCCCAGTTGTTGAATTCGATAAATCAATAGCATGGTCGTTAAAGTTTGTTTACTAGATATATCATGAAATCAACAAAAGGGAAGAATTCATAGAAGGAATTACCATCACATATTAAGATAATGCTTAGTGACTTTTTTTCCCAATTCATCTCTTATCAACAGTTTGCATTGTAGTTTATTAAAATACTGCAATGTTATCCTAAAGGGGTTTTATGAAATACGTACTCATAATTGTTGTGACTTGAAAGACTTGTTTTGCATAGTCAAGAGTTAATTTTAATAATTCCTAGTAATTGTATTTTTTAACTTATTCGTTAAAAAAAACACACACACACAACTGAATGATCTGGGTGCGCCAAAGCAATATTTCGAACGTGGAAGAATTTTCTTTAAAAATTCTCTCAATGGAGTTTCTTTAGTGCATTACACATTCGATCAGCATTCTTATGAAAATGTTGTTTTGGAGGAATCCCGTGAACGATCTATTCAAAGAATTTCATTGTATTATATTGAATTGTAATTTATTATAATGCCTAATTATATTAATTTTTTTACAAAATCCAATTTGATTGTTTTAATTTGAAATCATAAATTTTCAATTAATTGAGATTTTTTTCGATTTTTTTAAATATCCTCAACAATTAAAAATTGCTACTAAGTTTTAATTTTTATATAAAAAAAATTCATAGATCTGATATTTAAAATTTTGAAAGTAATTGTAAAGGTAAGTGTTAAAAATTTCTATTCTTCAGATTCTATAGTTGAACAATTATTGACTTATCTTTTTTGAACTCTTATAGAATTTTTTTTCTCAGTTACGTTTTTATCAATATATAAAAAATTTTTTTGACTGACAGAGCAACTTAAATTATTGAAGTAAGTACATGAAATTTGACAGGAAGCTATTACTCGGGTATTAGAGGCTAAGCAAGAACGAATTTTTTAGAATTTTAATTGTAAGCATAATGAAAATTGATTTTAATGCATTTCCATCATAACATCAAAGTATATTATTGTACAAAAATTATTTTTACACTATTTTAAAGGCTGAAAATTTAGATTTTCAACTACATCAATTTTGTTTGAATAAACACATATTTTTTATAAAAATTAGTAATTTTAGAAAAATTAATTTTAGACTCAATTTATAATAATGGTTCTTATTATAAGGAAATTTAAAACAATATAATTCTCAATTGAGCAGTTGTGTCTTGTGATTTTATTAATGATAAAAAACGATTAAAAAATATATTTGCTTTATTTAACCCATATCGGGCCTGCCCCATTCATAGGAGAGTTGAATTGTTAATAAAAAATAAGCGAAACAATTACAATTTACATAAAAAAATTGGTAAATAATTATAACTAGCTTAAATTTAATAAATTTTTGGAAAAAATGGAATTTAAAAATATTTCAAAGAAATTTCTTTTAATTCACCCCTAAAAGAGTTCATAGTTTTAACACATTGAATAGTAATAAAATTATTATTTTTTCTTCAACTAACATATATAGTGTTTTAGTAGATCATTATTGTTGTTCAAAATATTTAAAATATCCATGAAAAAATTAAAATATTATAGCCACTTGATTTGCTTACCAACTGTCCTATAAATATAACAGTTCAATTCCCCACTTTTTTTTTCAAATCGCCCATACTTTTAGATCGCATTCTTTGAATTCAGGGAACACTTTATCTTTTAATTCTAAGGAATAGGGAGCAAAAAAGGGCGATGTTTTCGAGCATTCTTTGATATCAGTTCCCTTTGTCTAACTTGGTCTTTTGCGTATGCTATTACGCATATGCAAGTGAAACTCGTCTTTAGAGCTTTCTTGTCTTTCCATTTATTCAGTTGCTGCTTTAATTGTAGTTGCGAGTTGGTCTGCCCATTTTTATTGCTGTAAAATGGGCAGTATATTTCTAATACTTCATCCATTGATTTGTCACGTTGGGTTTTGAGAATTCCTCGTACTTAGAATTTTCTATTCAGACCGCGCGCTGTATAATAAACGAGCTCCCTATGTGTGACATCCAGGACTAAAGGCTGTACATCGTAGCCATTCCTCTTGCTCTGGCAACATAATCGTTGGTCGTTTCATTACTTTTCATTTCTTTGCCAGCATCTATTTTGTGGTGTTTTGTTTAACCCGTTAATGTTGACTTTTATTTTATCCCAAAATTTTTGCATTTTCCTTTTTCTGCTAACTGTAGGGCCTGTATGTCGAACAATGATAACTTAATATAAACAACGGCATCAGAATTTTTCTGATTCCATTCTGCTTCATCTTTTTCACTTATATTGTCTGATCTCGCTGAGGATATTACAGAGTTCAATTTTTAAAAGTTTAGCGCTACCTGCATTTTCAATGCCTAAATAAAGTAATTAGTCCCTTTCAGTTCAGGTACATTTAATTTATCCTTGCTGATAATTTTGTTACTGACAGTTTCATATTAATCACTCTGTTCCCTTAGAATTTTAAAGAAACATAAACCACTTTTAGTTTACCACAATCCAAAACCACGCTTTGCTACTAATTTTTTTTGTTAATTTGCAATAAATATCAGCATGGTTCTTGAAACATCATATTTATTAGTCATAGAAAAGAAAAGAACACAGTTATTGACGGTTACGCGCACGACATCATGGTAAGAAGCTCGCTGAAGCTATGCTCCAGAACGAAACCAGAAGCGTAATCGCACAAATGTTCCTACGCTAGAAAAGTAGTCCGCGTGCTTCATCGCAACATTTCTAAATATGGTGAGTTAGCATTGGAGGAAAAATCGCATTTTCCATTCCAGTAGTAAAGTTTTCATTTCTGGACACAGTGAAATATGTAATCATTGTGGCCGAAAAAGATTTATTTACAAAATTTTAACATTGAAGATGCGACACGAACAAACACACACTACACTTAAGTCTAATTGTGTCCTCTACTGCGCTGCTAGCTTTGCGCCGCTAACGAACTTCCCTTTGAAAATTCTCTAAGGGGTTATCGGACGGCTGATCAGCATCTTACAGTGAGGGGAATAGGTGAACTTTACCCCCCCCCCCAAACGGAAGAGCACCCGTCTGAAGATAATGAGCCTGAAAATAGACAAGAGAGAGAGAGATGGATACAATTCAGAGAGAAATGGGAAACAAAATAGTTTTGAGAAGAGCCCTAAATAATATAACTCATCAGAGACACATAAATATACTCATACAAAATAATGCATAACAGGAAAAGAAATTTCACCAAATAAAAATCAAGGGAAAAAATAATGAAAAGGCACTTTATTTGTTTAATTTTTATGCTAATTCTTCTAAAAAAACTTTATTTAAAATATATAATAATGAATAAATATTTTAAAAAAAACATTTTACTGAGAAATTTTAAGTCTGGAAAGTGCATCTGAATTGCCATGGGCATTATCCCTTCTATAGGAAACTGTAACATTACCTCTTTGTAAGGCCAATGCCCATCTAGTCAGTTTGGCCCTGTGAGGTGCACTATTTGTAAGATATGTCAAGGGGTCATGATCTTAAATGACCTGGATTTAGGAATCCAACGATCCAAGTATCAAATTTACGAAGTGTTTCCAACACACAAAATGGTTCACGCTCGATTGTGGACCACTTCATTTGGGTCGCAGTTAGTTTCTTGCTAAAGAAAGCAATGGGAATTTCTACCATTTGGTTGTTATGCTGAACTAAACAAACGTCAACTGCAGTGGCGGGAGCATATGTGAATAGTAGAAAGGACGAGTTAAGTTTGTTGTGTATAGAAAAGGCATTTTTACTAGTTCCTACTTGAGTGTGAGCTAACAATGCCCAGGAAATGTAATTCGGAATGGTTTTTTTTGTCAAGTTTGTTAAGGGCAATACTAATTGGGAGAAGTTCAGGATATAATTTCGATAATAACTCGCGAGGCCCAGGAAACTTCTGACTTAACCTTTTGTGATGGGTCGACTCGGCTTCTGAATCGTTTCCACCTTTTCAGGATCAGGAGAATGTTTCCCAGAACCTAGTTCGTGGCCTAAGAACTTCACAGTTTTTCTGCTAAAATCACACTTTTTCAAGTTCATTTTTAGTCCTGCTTCTTTCAAAGACTTAAGCACCTTGCAAATACGATCGGGGTGTTCCTTCCAGGTTGTGGAATCGAGTGCGACGTCGTCAATGTATTGTAACGTTTTGGCCGGGGCTACTGGTGAGTTGGGCCGTAAACAAATCCAGGACTTGGAGAAATGTAAATCTATTTATTTCCAGCTATAATACATATATATTTTGCACAATTACACCTTCTTGATTAAATAGGTTACGAACACATAGGCAATTAAGCTCAGAGTTCCACTAGAGAAAGGTGCTGTGCCTCAAATAGTAAGGTAGTCTCTCTCGTAGATGAAGACGGAGGGTGGAGTTCTTGAAACTCCCGCAAGATCTGGCCCGAGGTTCCGGATTCTCTGCTTGTCGATTAGCCTGCTGGGTTTGTAGAGCGTAAGGTGATGAACTGGCCGGAAGAGCAACTCAGGAGACAGCTGTTCAGCTAATTGGAGGTATTTCCAAAGTTCGGATGAGCTTTCACACTTCAGACGAGACGCTGAATGGTTCCAAAGGTTCCGGTGAACTCCACGTGGGTTCGGCTACAGGGCGAGGCGGCCTACGTACATTCCAAATTCTCTCCTGAGAATTTCCCACAGAATTCCAAGTTGAATCCTCCCTCCAATCACCAGCTGTTGCTTCGTCAGTCTCCTAACACTTGGCTCCCTACACCTGACTCTCCTCCTTCGGCTCTCTCTGTCTCCCCTTTTTATCTCGGTCTCAAAAACCGGCCCTCGATGGCAAATGACCAATCAACATTATTCTCAACTTTTTTGATCATCTGACCCAAGTTATCTTTCCAATCACAAGAGAGGGGGAAACGGCATCTAGCAAGGAGACGTCTTGGTTCCGGCTAGTCTGCAATCTTCACCTTCCACAAATTCCTCCGTTATCTATAGTTGCTTTCCCGTGGGAACGCAATTTGATACATTCCTCCTTATCTATCCGAAAATGTCGCAGTATGAACGGCAATACTTTCGATGTTCGAAAAGAGCATTGTCCATGGGCTTCTGATAAGTACTCCCAGCGTTTTTGATGCCATAGAACATGACCCTCCATTGGTAATGCCCCGAGTGAATCACAAATTCGGTCAAAGGCTTGGCCTTATCCTTCATACGGATTTGTCAATAACCTTTCATCAAATCTAATACACTTATGGAGCTGTCTTGGCCAATTTCAAAAAGGTCTCTTGCGTTCTGCTTTGGATATGCATCAGTGATTGTGACACTATTTAAAAGTCTATAATCTACGCAGAGCCTTATGCTTCCGTCCTTTGTAAATATACACGCGATAGGGATAGGATAATATTTGTTTATCTACTATTTGAAGGACTACTGGTATGTGATATGGTTTTATTTTCTTTGGAATGAAGTCTGACATTAAACTCAATAAATATCCTCCTAACTTAGCAAGCCCTGGGACAGAACTAAACACGTCTGTAAATTTGGAGAGGAGATTCGAAAGCTCATGTTTTTGAGTATCCGATTCTACGGTGTCAGTAGGCGCATAGTGAAGATACCGAATTCATTGTCTTGGTCAAAAATTAGGGCGATTTGCTTAATACTCGTTACATGCGGTCGTAATTTATTGAAGTAGGTCTCCCTTACACTTCCATCTTCACTCTTGCCTTATCGGTCTCGGTAATTCTGTGATAGATGCGGAACCCATTCATCCTTTAAGGAGCTTTTGAGACGACGATTGGATATGTGCCAAAACCTGATCACCAACTGCCCAACGCTTTTCTCTAGACCTAAGATTGTATCTACTTGCGTATCCAGCTTGTGTTTTCTCAGAATTTTCTCTTGCTAGATTATGAGCCTTCTTCGATTTCTCAGTTAAGTCTTTCAAATATTCTTCAATGGACCTTGAGCTACCAGTGGTAATTTCCTTGGGTCCGTCCGAACCTCATCCATTAGTTTCAGTTGGCCGTATGATAATTGATCGTATACAAGTTGGTTTGGTGAGACGTCCGTTGTTCTATGTGGCACTTTCCTGTATGCAAACATGGGGTAAGGAAGATAAGAATCCCAATTATTACCGTTTTCCTGAATGTTTTTTATTCGGCATTTCTTTTAGGGTCCGGTTCCGGACGTTCTATAGTCACCATGCTCTCCGGATGTCAAAGATAGCGAATCTTGGAATTACTCCCAAAATGTCTCTGAAGGCTTCAGTCAATTCAGCAGTGTTTCAATTCAACAAGTTTGTTCCCTGATCCGTGCAAATAATTTTTTGAAATCCAGTTAGGGTGAATATTCTCATTGAAACTTCACATGTTTTTACTGTAATATTCATAGCTGGTATGGCTTTTGCCCACCGCGTGCAAATATCGACTGCACATATAATATACATATGACCTCTGCAAGAGGGTGACTCCAAAGAACCAATGCAGTCGGCGCTCCATACTTCAAATTGGTTTTGAGGTCGAACTGTAGGTGTTGTGAGGTTCTTATCCCTGTAGCATATTCACAAACCCTACTCTATTTCATTTATAGAAGAAAATCGAGCAACATCATTGGTTCGCACAGCCACGGATTCTGTGACATGAGTGTGACGTCATTATAATTGAGCGTTGCAATAGCTTCAGTTCGTATTTCTAGTATTGATTATACATCGTAATTTCTGAAGTACGAATTTGTGATTGTCATTTGTTGTGTGATTTCTATCCATTTATATCATTTTTTTACCTATTAGACTAAATGGAATTGTCTGAGTTAAAATCGTATGGATATAAAAACCGAGAATTTGCCATTCGAATTTCATAAACGAAATTGCGGTTGGAACACGGTAGAATCATTTCCATTAAGTGCAATTTGAAATCTATGCATGGTATCATAGAATGAGTGGTTTTAAATTGTGAAAATCATAATTTTTACAGACCTGATTCATTTATGTATCAAATCTTTTAAAATGTAATTTTTTTTTGTTCGTGGCATTAATGAATTTTTTTGTGTAATAATTCTATTGTAATTTTAATATCTCAAGAACTTTGTGTGTGAATTTAATCATTTTATTGTTCAATTGATCATACTATACTTCATGGTGTTGCAAAAATGTATAAAGCTCAGCTTTTTTCTTTCTTTTTTTGTTCCAACCTTGAGTTGTATAATTTTATGTTAAAAGCCATTTAAATTGCAGCCTAATTTATAATTAAACCTTGAGATCTTGACATTCACTAATGGTAATAAGTTATCACATAATTTAACGATCTATTCTTTGAAGCTCTTTGCTCCATTTTTTTATGTTTGCTTTTTTCTATTTATTGATTTTAGATAAAGTGATTAAATAGACCTTAAAATATTTATAATAATAAATAAAGTACTTAATAAAAGTATTAAATTATTTCCAAGTTATCTGATGGTTTAACTAGTTTAAATGCAACTTCTATTTAAAGATTCAGTCTTAAAAAGTGGAGGAGAGGGGGTAATAAGTTTATTTTCAACATTGCATTGTGTAGCAACTCGTATTTGTATCATTAAAATGTTTTGATCGCTCTTAAATTTAAAATTTTTACATAAGTTGCTGATTTTTTCTAGTGGTAAAGAAATTCAATTAATGTTTTTAAATTGCTCCTACCACCATTTATATTTTCAATATATTTATAAAACTTTCAGGGATAAAACTAACTATAAAAGAAAATATGCTTTTCAGGATTCAGTTGGAATCATTGCAATAATCCATATCTTTGGCCGTCAATAAATGCAGTGGAAATACATACGTCAGAGCAATAAACAGCACTATAATGAATGATAGATGGCAATTTAAGATTTTATAACTTTTGACAATTAAAAAAAATCAGTGCTAAATATCAGAAAAAATTAAAATAGGATACCTCATGTATATACCAAAACACTTCACCAATCCACTTATATCCTTTGAAATGTAAGCACAAATTTCTAAATAGAAGGAGAAAATATAAATGTATTATTTATCCCAATGGAAAGGCTATAAACAACTTACTTTTATTCGAGCAACTTATTTTTATGAATAACTAATAAGCTATTAGCTGATAACCTGCTGTTGCTTGGAATTTAAATACATTTATGCGTAATAATTATGTTAATAAAATTTTTCATAAATTATAATGCATGCAATCATTTTACTTCTTCATACCATATGATTGTCTGTTTTTGTTATTTATATTTGCTGGAAGATTAAGGATATAACATTTGTATCCTTTCATGAAAATAGTCGGACAAAATTAAATTAAATACTTACATTCAATAAAAAAAATCCCATAAGAAATAGAAATTTCAAAAAATAGTGACAGAATGAATCAGCGTCTTGCTGTCTCGTAATTTGAAATCGTCTTCGTTAAATTTCAAACACACACACACACACACACACACACACAAAGATTGAAGAAAACATTGCACAGATATGAATTTAAAATAATTAAAAATTCAGAATTTAAGAATGATATTAAAATATTTCTTTTAAAATAATTTCCCCCCAATTGCTATTTAAGTAAATAATATTTTTAATTCGAAAAATTAACTGCATTTTTTTTCCTGTCATAAATAATCACTATGCAAAGTTGGTCCAGCAATTAGGCGAAGGTGTGGGATATAGAAGCATAAACACCATTTTGATTTAAATTCGGTAATATTTTGTAAATTTGCAACATAGTAAAATGCTTTCTTACTTAAATAACAGAAAACTATTTTAAATATTATTTAATGGAAAATTATAATGAAAAATAAAGATGGCAAACTTCAATGTATGTATTACTAAAAGTGTATTAGCAATATCGCAAAGAATTAAATCGAATTCATTCAGTTTAGGTGATCAATTTATAAGAGGCATCAAATCCAAGTTGCGCCAAAAATCGGAACGAAAGTTAACATGACGTCACAGGAGGAGCCGGCCAATGTATTGCCCGATTTTCTTTCATACATGTAATAGGGAAAAGTTTGGGAATGTACATCCTCTTCTAAGCTGACAGATCTTGCAGCTTTCACAAAATAACCTTACATCTTGTTAGAGATTATGTCAGAAGAAGGAATATTTGAGCCTTTTTTTAGTTTTATTTTTGCCTAAATGTTCAGTCAACGGAATTTCGTGGACCATTTCACCACTTCTTTTTTGCAGGTGTGAAGAACCCCCTGTTTTATATTTTCACCGTAGATAAACTCTGTGTGTATTGAAGTTCCATAATCAATTTCGTATGCACTTTGTCTGTTTCTGGCCTTATGCCAGGCTTTTGTGACTCGTCAGTTCTTTGAGATTCAACGAAAAATGATTGCCAAATTTTTTTCTGATGTCTCGGTCTCCTGCAACATTGTTAAAGTAGATAGCCCTTCCTCTCTCTCTAATCATGTATCTTTATCTTCTACGCTTTCAGAATTTTTAAATAAGATAACTGAACATTTTCCAAAAGAATCGCTTAAGCTGTGGTACTAATCAACATGTTGACGACTTTCTTAGATATGTCTCACATAATTGCCACAGAACTATGTTTTTCATCATCTATTTTTAAGTTGAATAGCTTGAGAGCAGCCATTTCCTTTTTACCAAATGCCGAAATGATTTGGTTAGCTCCTTCACCTTCTCCACAATCTTTATCTATTAAATCACGTAAAACTGATATTTGTGCCCCTGTATCGATTACAGCTTTTACGGATGTTTGTCCACATTTCATATCTACGAACTGCAGATCATCAATTCCATCCCTCGTGTTGATGGGAGTGGAAACCGGGATTGATACCTTAGCAGTCACTACTACTTTGGCAGGTTCCAGTTCAGTTCCCTTTTGTGGTAAATGTGTTACTTTTGATATTACGAGGTGATATCTTTCTCGTATTTTTTGGGCATTTCCAAACCAAATGTCCTAAAGTTCCACAAAAAAAAGTCTCTACTTATCTACTCTCCACAAAGTGTCTTTACTTATTCCTGTGTTCGATGTTATGGCATCTTAGTTTTCCTAAAAGACGGCTCATCTTTGAATTTGAGATAGGAGTTCTTATAAGCTGGACGGAACTAGTTATTGCCTGGCCTGTACCTTGTATCATTCGAGTGAGCTCCCTGTACATTATCCCGAACGCTTTCTTTTTCTAGTTTATCAGTTAAGTCTACTGGGACAACTGATTTGACCCAGTAATCGACAAAGTGCTTTCTTATGTCACTAAGGACACGTCGTTTCAACTGATCTGTAATCATGAGATACTTCTACCATTTAAAATCATTTACAATAAGTCCTCCTAGCCATTCTTCGAAATAGCTGGTCAATTCGAAAACAAAATCACGCCATGATTGAGCTGGATTCCGCTGGTACTTACAAAGTTTTGCCTCAAATTCTCGATACTGTTTGAAACGTTTCAGCATTAGATTTTTAACGTAATTGTAATCGTCCAATTTTTCTTCTGTTTCACGAGCCATTAATTGATTAATTTCACTTGGCATTAGAGCCAAAAGTTCCGACACGTATTGTTTTTTTTTCGTTTTCAGGCAGTTTGTCTGTCTGTCAAACAAGGTTAAGAACAAAACTATGTCACCATCTTTCATTTCAAATTTTTTACAATTTTTGTTAACTCATAGATGCTTGTTTCAGTTATATTAGGTAATACCTTACATTCTCTAACCGAAATTCGCGATCAGGCCTTTCTTTATCTCTTTCAAATTCTTGTTGTTCACGACACTTTCTACCCTCTACTATAATTGTGAGTTGATTTTTGGTGAAGTTCCCATTATAATATGGGTGTGTGGTAATTAGTTTACACAAATCTAACATTTTCACAAATCTTCATTTTAACGAATTTAACATAAGAATAATGTATATTTCATTTTAAAAAATGGGCTCCGATACTTTTAACACAAGTGTTATTCATGAAATCGTTCGAATACTGGTGTATTCCAAAGAAAACAAAACAAAACTTGCTCTAATACTTTTTAACACGTGTCATGTTATTCATAAAATTTGTCGAACACTGGCGTATCCAAAACAAATTTAATGTTTAGAATACTGATGTATTCTAACAATAACAATGATGTGCAAAACTTTACTAATTGATAATTTACTGTATTTAAAACAGTTCTATTCATTTTATTACAGAGAAATTTCTGACATTCTTCTCGTTTCAAATTTATACTGAAGTACAAAACTAAAGTAAACACTGACGTGGCAAAAAAAGAAAAGAAAAAAAGACTACTTATTCATTGAGATACATAAATTAAACATTTCATTTCTATCTGATTTCAATATGAGGAGACATGCTATGAAAAAAATGAGGCTCTTACCTTATTCTCGCAACGCTTTCAGTTTTCTTTGATTAATTTAGTATCTCCTCGAATATCCTACCGACTGCGCCAATACAGTTTCCATTACTGGACTCAGTGAAAGAGGCATTATGGCCGAAAAAGATTTATTTATAAATTTTTTAGCATATATTTAACATTGAAGACGCGACACGAACACAAGCAACACTTAAAAGTCTGAATTCTTCTCTACTACGCAGTTAGCTTTGCGCCGCTAACGAACTTCCTTTTGAAAATTTGCAAGGGGATTATCAGAAGGCTGATCAGCATCTTACGGCGAAGGAAATAGATGTACCTTACTCCAACCATGTCAAATCTTATTTTTTTCCTGTCTGTATAAAAATCAAATACAAAATCTTAGGTCTAAATAAATTTCTATATTAATGTCAGTATTTTCAGAAATGATCTTTTTATCCAAATTAGCTGGTAATTTTTTTAAATGTTGAAAAAGTTCCCAAACTTTTATTGTTAATCATATAAGACAAATTTTTTTGATAGTGATAGGTTTTTTTCCCCCTCACTTTTATGTTTTTGTCAAAAACCAAAATAAAACATTCCTTTTATAACAGAAGACGTACAAATGCAGAAATATATATTCAAATTTGAAGCATAAACTTTAAAAATTAATTTTCTGAAAAAGCTTTTCAGTAAAGACTTGGTATTATTATAAAAAAGAAACATATTTATGTATGCATAATTGTACAGAGGTGCTTAGATGATGTTTAATTTTTGGAGTTGGTTCTGCCTACGTTTCTTTCACAGGGCATCGAGGGGTGGAGCAATCCAGGTTTTGACCACTCTGCATTATTCTGAATGCCATTTTGTTTTCACTTGAACAATTCACAGATAAAAATTGTCTTCATCAGCATGGGATCACATTAATTGTTCACTTCGCTAAGGATAATCAGTCTCACCAATACAGTGGGAAGACTGAGAGTTGGTCAGTGACTTTAATTCGCTTGCTTTATCCCAGTGAATTGTCTTCACATCTCTTCATTAAAAAAAAACTGTCCTTCTACTTAGTTTTCTGTTTTATATTAGCTAGCTAGTTTGACTAATTTAATCTGCAAATTAATTCAATTCCTTCACCCAGATTGGGTTATTTTAATTTTTACCAGCTTTGATGTATTTGAAATCCTGTTAATGAAGAAAACTATCAATTTATCAGAAGGAGTTGATCAAAAGGCCTTCAATGCGAGTACAAGATGAGAGGGGAGGGGGAGGCTCTCATCAAATTTATAAATAGCCACCCATTCCTAAAATAAATATCTAGATATGTCTTCCCTTATCTCAGATGTAAAGGGAACAATTATTTTTTCCATTTAGGTTGCACAGAATATATAACCTCAGAAATATTTATAGAGAAAAGAAAATCCGAATATTGAATGATTTGAAGGAAATTATTCAAACTTCAGAGCTGCTTTCCCTTGAGAATATTTCTAAGGTCATGTACTCTTAGCTCATATTTTAAAAATTTCAACTCTTAATTCAGACCAAAATTACTGAAGATTTTTTTTAATTAAAGCAAAATCTTTATAAAACATAGATTTGAGCCAATAGTTGTATTTTTTAAAATTATAAAAGCATTTTTAAATAAAAAGAATGCCGAAGCGTAGCATTTTACCAATATGTAGGAATGTAATGACATCTTGTAATCTAAATTAAATTGTTATTAATTTCCATTTTTTTAATTCCTAATTTAGTCCATATTAACGTCATTCTAAAATGTTCTCTTATTTCCTGATCCAATGCCACCTTTTTTATTTAATTAAAGCTACACAGGTTCTATAAAGATGTTTATCATTGAAAGTTCTCGCATTCAGAAGGAAGGAAAAAGTATCCTTAAAGTTTGAAACATTCTTTTACAGATACCCAAGTTCCCTTTCCTAACTTGACATGTATCAAAGAAATTTCTGTCAATCTCATGGTAAAATTATCGAAGGGAAAAATTTATCTCTTCTGCTCTTGTATCACTTGTGGTTGACACCAGTTTTATCATTGCTTCTTGTACATAAATTGTGCCTCCGTGGATTGAATGGAACAAAGTTTAAAATATTCAAAGCTCTCCTCTTGGACCACATAACAGCAAAAAAAAATTAAGTTTGTATGTATATACATAAGCTTGTACCACAATTCTAAAAATTGCAAAGATAATTAATAGATAACGCTATGGATATATTTCTAAAATTAAGAAAAATAATTATTTCTTCATTTTAATGACACAAATAAAAAAAATACTTCATTATATTATTATCACAACTACAGAATGCTATAATTACTTCTTGAATCATCGGTTAACATTTAGTATGCTACCTCATTATCTAGTATAACTATTCAAGAGCTTTTTCCTTCTTTAGTTCCAACTTCTGTTTCTAATTTCTTCTTAAAAAAAATTTCTTTACAACCGGGAATGTTAGGAAAATGCAGGAATTTTTTTTATATAAAAGTGGAATTTTTTAAAATAAATTGGTAATTTTTGTTGGATTTGATAATTTACTGATATTTTTTCGTAAGTTGATTGAAATATCTTGTTGGCAATCAATGGAAATCAAACCTATACAATGTTTTTGAAACAGATTATGGAAAGGAAAGATTAACCATCATCTAATTTATAGCATATATGGGTAAAAATAAAATATTTTCATGGGAAGTTTTTGTTTGCTTTTTTCAATTCCCACTTTTAGTTCACACTCTCCCTATATAAATCGTGTCCAAATTTTCAATCATTAATAAAATACTTATTATTCATCCACTCAAGCTCAAATACATTTTTTAAAAACTTTTAGAGGATGACACTTGTTAATACAGATTTTTTCAATTACTAATTCATTGATTAAATTTAACTTTTAATACTTGAAATAGAGTTTTGAAGCTTGTATTGAAGATTGAAATCAACAGTTAGTAGCTAAACCGGTAAAATGCACGGATTTCAGTATTTTTCACATGAAAGTGAAGAATGTGAGTTCAATTCTTGTCAAAATCATTTTTTTTTGATAAATTATTTATATTAATTGTAATTATTTAATAAAAAGTAACTAAAATAAAATTTTTATTTATTGATCTAACTAGTAGCGTTTTTACCAAAGACTTTTATTTAAACAAAAAACACTAATTATATCAATAAATTAATCAATTATATATTCGCCGTTGCTGTTTACAACCTCTTCCCCTCCTCGACCAATTTGTTGATGCCGTTTCGCCAAAAATTGCCTGGTCTTGTGTCAAAGAAGCTGTTGAGTCAGTTTTTAAGGACCTCTTTGTTATCGAAGGAAACGCCCTTCATATGGTTTGACAGGAAGCGGAAAAGATGGTAATCGGGTGGTGCAAGGTTCGGAAAATAGGGCGGATGCTGAAGGACCTCCCATTCGAGCTCTTGGAGTGCGGCTTTGACGAATTGTGCAACATGGGGCCTGGCGTTGTCGTGAAGGAGTATGGTTTGACCATGTCTTTTCAGCCGAATAGCTTCATTAATGCTGTGTAGCTGGGCAATGTAGAGCTCCTTGTTGACACTGGCATTCTTTTCGAGCATTTCCCAGTGCACCATGCCCTCCCAATCCCACCAAACACATATCATGATATTCTTTGGATGAAGTTCCGACTTGACTCCCGGCTTTGGCGTATCTCCTGGAGCCACCCACTCCTTTCTTTGCTTCCTATTGATGTATGGGCACCATTTCTTATCTCCCGTGACGATTCGAAGCAAAAAGTGCTGTTTATGACCGCGTGTTACTCGATGGTTGGCGAGATGCTGAGATGCAATTTGAAGGCAACTTTCTTTGTTTTTTTTTTTTTTTTTTTTTTTTTTCGTTGAGCGCGAGAGGCACCCAGGCTTCCAATTTTTCGTAAATCCCATTTAATGAAGGTGTTTGAGAATCGTTTTATGATCGCAGTTAATTTTTTTCCGCCAATTCACAGCTGGTTTGGCGACCGTTCTCCTTCAAAAGTGTTTTGAGAAAAGTGTCATCGATGTCAAAGTCGCCATTTTTTAATTTAGCTGTAAACTCGCCTATGACACCTTCTCCATACACGCCGCAAATGTCCCGGGCTGCTTCAGCAGCTTTTTGACCTCGACGAAAAGCAAAAAGAGCATGTGTCGAAAATGCTGATTTTTGCCTCTTGGGTATTCCATTTCTAAGCCTCAAAACTTTAAAAAAAAAAATTAAATAACTTAAAAATACAATTAACATAGTTTTGTAGAGCAGAAAGAGTTCTGTCGAATATATACTTATCCTTTGCCAAACAGCAAACAAATCGTTGTAAATAAAAGAAATATAAAAACGCTATAAACTTATTCCCCAACCAATTCATAGCTTATTTCCTAACAAGTTATCAGCTTAATGAGCGAAAATGGTTTCGCATGATATGAGAAAAGAGAGTCTAAGTAAACCCCAACTCTTGGTACTGTTATGATTTTAAGCTTTAATCGGTATCTTTTATTTAAAGAAACATATATGAAACTGTGGCCCCATTTCTTCGAGCATCCAATCGATCCTACCACTTGTTGGGAAAGTATGATTTTGGGTATTAATATTCAAAATTACCTGTAAAATATTGACCTATTATAATTCCTAAATAATTTTAATAAATTAAATAAATATTTTATAATAATTATTTTTCCTCACATGGGGATTTTTTGTTAAATTATGAAGTATCAGACTTTATTGTTATTATTTTCGTAAAACATTTTTTGTTTGTTTATTTTTATGCAATTTGAACACGATTTACTAAATTCTTAATATGAATAGATGCTATGGAAGACATGCATTATATGTTATTGCTAATATTTTCTTTTAACATTTCTTTTAAAAATTTTGTGTTTGTTTCATTCTACAAAATCTTCAATAATTTTAAAAATATTAAAAATGAGAAATTAATTTGTTTGCATTATAGGTACAAATGCTTCTTGAAAATTTTCTTAAAATTTTTTTAAATAAGTAAAGGACAGCATTTTTTTTTTAACATATATATACGATTTGATGTATATGAATTCTCCACAAAAATGCACAGAATTCATCCAAACTGTCTTTTTAAAAATTTATACCTCTAAAGCCTTTTTCTTTTTATGCAATAAAGGAAAATAATTGCTAAGAACCAATTTTCCACTTTTTCTATTTCTTATATTTAAACCCTGAGCCAGCGAACAAGCATTTTATTATTATTATTCTCGCATAGGAGCTGCACATCCCGGTACAGGCATATTTGTTCTTCTGTGTTTTATCTGTAAGGTGTGTGAATATGCTGTCCTGTAAAATGGGGCTGTGCAAGCAAATGTGATTAGTGAGTAACAAAAGTTGTAATCTTGGCTCTAGTTGGTGCTACTGCAAAACAAGAAACACTGATTAGACTTAAATCGCTAAATACCTCAGTGAGCTTGCCTATGGCAAGTGCCATAAGAAATAAAAACATTTATTATATTATAATTGGTGAGCTAAAAGACAATGCAGTTTTGATTTCATTAAAAAAAATTTCTTATTCTGATGTGGAGATTTTATTTTGTACTTGTAATTGTACTTTTTTGTTGTTGTTGTTTTTTGGGGAAATTATTGTTAAGCTCTAATTGGTAAACAATATGGTTAGAGGAGACTCTACTGAAAGGAAACAAATCATTTCATTCTTAAACACTCCACCAATGTTCATATATTTTTGTACTACATTTTGTTACATGAGTAAATTTGTCAAACAGTTCCGAGATATGACTGGTTGGCTAAAAGCATATATCTTACAGTGTTGCTTAATATATTTGTAAAAAAAGAGAAGGGATTTTACATAATTGAAGCTTATCTAAAATTCAATAAATGAAATTTGTTTGTTCCAATAATAAAATTTTATTTTACTTTGATTTTAGTTAAAAGTTGAACAATTTTTCAATTAATATTATGAGCATATTGTGCAGTCGTTAGAGAATAAAATTGTATGACATTTTTCTAAAGATATTAAAAACATCCAAAAAATGTCAAGGAAATTTTAAAAATCTGGAAAAGTCAGGGAATTTCAAACAGTAAAAATGCTGTCCATCTGTAAAGAACTAGATGAATATAACTTAGTACAAAGTGTTTTCACCTAAAGTGTAGGTCTGTATGAAATTTTGAAAAAATTTGACTCTGAATTATTAACCATCTGTTGTCTGTTCTTCTGCATACATGTAAATCCAATAACTCAAAAATGTAAAGATTTAGATTAATCTGTTCTGTGATCTTGATGTTAAAATTGTAGTTGTGGGCTCAATTTTGGTATAATTAGGTTGAAATAAATGCATTCCAAATTAAGTTTTTTTTTTTTTTTCACTTCAAAACACAGAATGTTTCTGTCTGGCAATCTGAAATTATAAATCTATGATTTTATCTGAAGTCCAAACCACCACACATGAAGGAAATAACTTTTGTAAAGGCTATACAAGGAAGTTTTGTGGAGGCTAATATTGTAAAAAGTTAAATATTAAACATATTTGGTAACAATTTTATTTTTAAATTTACATTTTTTAAATGTGTTAGCATTATCTGGTATTAATAAATTATATTTTCTGATCTTATTCTGAGTAAGTGACTTGTAGTTCTTTTGTATAATTTACATTGATATTTGTGTCAGGGAAAGGTATAATCCCATACTTCTCTGCCTTGAGAAAATACTTTTTAAAGTCATTTTTACAAATGAGTTTTCAAGACATGCTAAAATTACAGATTATATATGCCTCCAATTTTTTAATACACAGAATATTTGACAAACCTGCAAGTTGTAACTGAAATAACTTTTGTATTGTTGTAGTTAGCACTAAATGCATTTTTATAATTGAAAAGAAGGTTGAAGAATTTAATGCATATGGTTTTTAAAGTGAAAACCTCAATTGTGATATAATGGCACAACCTAGATACAAAGTTGTCACAAACTTATAGAATTTCTCTTTGAATCCTTGCAAATGAGTTTGCTATTATCTTTTTGAGGTTAATAAGGTCTGTTGGCTTTATGTAAACCAAATCTATATGATCCTAAAAATAGAAATTACAGTTTCATATATGGTGAATAAGGTGGCCAATGCTATGCAACAGGATAATGTTTGAATTGACTACTCGGGTTCCAAACACCCTGGCTATTTGGTGCTGAGGGGCGGCTTCCTACATGAATCAATATTCACCATTGACCATATCCTAATTATGAATTTGAGGAAAAAATGACTGTCTCAGCAGTAGCTCATAGGTATCAGCTTTAATAGCTGACACAAAAAAAAATTGGTCTGATAATTTCTGATCCACAAAGAGTAGTCTAAACAAACTGTGGATGCAACAGTCTTACATTGACAAATTCAGGGCTAGTGGTTTCCAAAAGCGTTCTATTCACCTGACCAGATAATCAAATGGACTTTGTCACAGAACCATATCTTCTGGATGTTCAATTCCCCAGTATCAATGAGGTCCAGTATCCCATTGACTGAACCCCATCACTGAGTGATAGCAATATCTGGGATGATATGTAAATTTTGGCCCTTGTTAGAAAAAGTCTTATATCTGTCTTTATTATCTTGGTAACAGAGCTCCGACTAATATCCAGTTGACTCACCAGATTAAGAATAGAAGTGCTTGTTTCTTCTGCTGCAATATCTATGAGTCAATCACTTCTTTTCTAACAGTCACCTTTGCATCAACTTTTCCCTTCAGATCATCTCTCTTGCAATAAAACATTTCAAATTTTCTTGTCAAATCTTTTAACATTGCTCTAGAAGGCTTAAATCATTTTTTAAATTTTGCACATCACTTCTGTAGAAATAATATACTATTGAATATAACACTTCGGAAGACATTTTCAAAATGATCTGGAACTGATAAGAAACAATCCTTTTATACTCATTGCCTCTACTGTTGGTAGCGTTATTTAGAAGCACTAGCACTATCTAGAAGTAATCTTAATTTTATATGAGAATGAAAGGTTACTTGAGTTACAAGTTGGAGGCTTGTTGAAAGACACTATATGTGCATGGTATCCCATAAAAATAGAAAAAGCATTAAGTATTATTCTTAGAGATATACTTCCAATTACAATACTTCAATAAATAAGGTAAACAATTGTATGAAATACTTAGACTTCTGCAGAGACTAAAAAGTAAATAATAATTTTTATATTACCCTCATTGTATATGATATTATATTTAATTAATTAATTATTTCTCTTATATTGTTCTATGCACTGACAAAGTTCTAAGATTCAGACCCCCCCTCCTTTTATTTCATTTCTCCCTGTGAGATAAACCTTTAACTTTTGTATGTAATTTTGTTCCTAAAAATTTTCTTTTTATACTTAACATTTTTTATGTAACCCCACCTGCTAAGTATTTTCTCTTTCTGCATTGTTATGTCTGAAGGTGAAGAAATTTTGAGTTCAAGTATATTGTAAACTTCCCTTGCAGATTGGGGGGGTGGTGGAAGACATTGGTTTTGAATTTTTAGTTAAGAGTGAAAAGAAATTTTCAGAAACCCTACTTCTGCACACAAGATCAAGCATATTTAGTAGTAATAATAATAATAAAAACTACAAAGCTTTTATTTTTTTTTAGATATGTGAGAAAAAAATATCTTTTAAAAACAGAAAAGGCAATATTTAGGTTATTTTGTCAATTACTGAATAAGCAGAGAAAAAATATTCATTTCTAGGTTAGTTTGGTAAACATTAAGATCTATAATGGTACCTTTGAATTGTTTCAATGAACTTTTGTTTATCATTTAATACTTCTAATTGGAATATTTGCAGATGTTCAATGATTGGCATTTGAGTACAATTTATTTATTCTTGTTTCATATTTTATGTTTGCAATTTACCAAATTGTAATTACAGTTCAATTCTGTTGAACTATAATTGTTCAATAAATCGTGAATTTACATTTTTAATGGTGGGAAAAGGTTGCTTCTTCCGAAGAACACTCATATAGCTTACTTATTAGGAAGGTAATATATATATATATTATATTACCTTCTAGATAATATATTTACTTTTTAAGAGGGTATGTGTTTATATCTGAGTGTGTTTTTACTTTCTTTAGTTTTATATGAAATTTCAGCTATATAAAAAGAAGTTTACA
This sequence comes from Argiope argentata, assembly GCA_026289955.1. Lineage (NCBI taxonomy): Eukaryota > Metazoa > Arthropoda > Arachnida > Araneae > Araneidae > Argiope > Argiope argentata. The sequence goes on from JAOUZG010003378.1 coordinate 1,858,607, forward strand.
TTGTTTATTATATTGGTATAAGCCTGCATATATTTACATAATTTAGATCTTTCAGATAGTGATCAAGATTTTGATCCAAGTGCTGAAATGTTGGTAAATGACTTTGATGATGAATACACATTAGAAGAAGAGGAAGCTATGGAAAGTGCTGATAGCGTTACAAATGAGCTGGATGACTTGCAAAGGGTTTGTGATGCTAGTTTTTGTATTCAATCAAATAAAAACTGAGATGTAGGAGTAAATGTGGTATTTGTTGTATCTTTTATGTTAAAATGTATTCAGTTTTTTTAAAAATTTAATTATCAAACACAGCAATCAATAAGATTGAAGTAAATGTGTAAATCTATTTGTGATTTTCGTGGGTGTGATGTTTGTCCAACAAAAAAGAAGTCTTCATTTTGGCACCCAGATAATACATTCAAGATGATGGCATTTTTAAATTGCTAGAGGAACTGAGAACCTACTTTCTCCTCAGTCACCTCTCATTTTATTTATTTATTTATTGTTATCCTCATAGAGGATGGCTCTTTTTTTTTTATACATGAAATCATTTCAGAAGTTTGAGGTAAATTAGAATTATTTTATAAAAATATTGTTTAGAAGCTATGATTTTTTAAAATATTCTTCATCACTAAGATTCTGAATTCTTTTAAGTATTAATGAACCATTTCAGTAATTAAATAAAAAGGTAATTCTCTGCTTCTATTTAATTAAGTTATAATTAAACAGAAGTCATTATTTCAGTTATAATCAAGAGAACGCATTAATTAAAAAATCAATGATAATTGCATTTTTTTATTTTATTGCAATATAGTGTACATTTATTTGGATATGCTATGTTTTCATAAAATCAACCTTTCTCTAGAATTTCATGCCTGAAACTGGATTTCAAATGCATTTTTTATGAGTTAGTTATAAGTTTGGCTAGTCTAATTTTTAACCATAACCACTTGATCCTTTCGTGTAGAAATTTTTTTCATGAACTGTGTTTCAACTGTCATTAAAAGTTGTTGATTGTGTGAGTTGTGTGGCTCACATGTTATGAGAAGGGGTGTAGGAAGGAAACTTTCAGGAAACAGATTTGATTTATTACCATAACTCTAGATATTTCTAAGACCATGAAGGATATTGCTGCATCAGTCATAGTTCGAAAATCTATTGTTTCCAAGATTATTGATGAGCAAAATAAGTTTGAGATACTTTCTCCCAAAATGGAAGAGTAAATGTGGATGCAAACTTGAAACACCTCAGATTAATAACTTGTATAAAATAGTAAAATGGACAACAATACCAATCCAAAAATAATTATTAATAATTGCCGTAAAGAGAAAGCGTTTTTGTTGTGCCAGTAGACATCAGCTTTGGACTGAAAAAGGCTGGAATAAGATTGTATTCAGCGACAAAACATTTTTCTTTTTGTGCAAGGTTTTGAATCAGCGCTTGTTATTTATGACATTAAATGATTCTCATTTTGTCTATACATTTCCTTAAATCATCCAAACTGACTCCATAGTTAAAAACGGCATAACATCTTTATTCGAAAATTATAAAATCAAACAATCTAAACTGTTGCCATACAAATAAAACTGAATACAAAAGCTGAAACTTATTCAATGGCTAAACAGTAGCAGTAGCTGCACTTGACACTTGTCAGTTGAAATACTGAGAAAACATTTCAAGAAAATATCTTAATCAAACAGTTATGTGTTCTCATAAGCAGAATTTTAGGTTATTTTACGTCTAGAGGACCTTGTGGCATAGTTCCCATTGAGGAAATTTTTGCACTGTTATTTCATTACCCACTATGTAATCTGACGGTCATAAATTAATGTTTCTTTCTCAGTTCGAAGCTGTTCTGTCAATCTTTTTGTTTTGTTCTTTTTACATGAAATAAATCTGCTCTTATTGTTGTTAAAAGTGCCGTAGCGTTTCTTGAAGTTTTGAATATTTTAAGTCGAAGAATCAATCCATACCCCCACAAGTGGTGACCTTGATATTAATATTGCTCAACATCGTCTGCGGAAATGAAAGCCATCAGTTTTAAATGACAGGTATGTTTCTTTCTGAATAATTTCTAACTTTAGGACTTGATCATACTCCTGTTCTCTAGTGTTTAAAATGGATGGTCGAAACGAAACTTGATGCATCTGCTGAGTTAGCTTGTACTGCATTTAGAGCTCCTCACTTTTGGAAAAGTAATTGTGATTTTCACAATTGCAGTTCACATCGTGAATTGTTTCGGAAAGCACTGAATTTCATTGTGTAATTTCTATTTCGGTTTGCGATATTCTGGCTTACATAAGTAATCTGAAATAATTAATCAATATGCTAACTCCAAAAATGTAAAACTCAAAACTCTTTTACAAGATCTTCAACTTGGAGATATAACTATTTCACAACTTTTAATGTAAGTGAAAGAAATAACGGTTGTGTTAATAACGATGTTTTAAAAGCACTTTTCTTGCAACGTTTACCTGTTACAATGCAACAAATATCAGTTTGTGATAATGATATAGAAAATTTAACACAAAGTGATGATAAAATTTATGAAACAATCTAAGATCTAACATTGCAGTTGTTAGTGTATTTCAATAAATCTTTCTATAAAGTCACTTGGAACGAAAATCAATGAGTTGTCAAAGCAAATTTATCGAATGTCTACTCACTTATTTCGCAATGATAACAAAAATAGAAAGTCAAAATCTTGTTCCCGATCACGTTCTGTTACAAACACTAATATTCAGAAATGCTGGTATCGTACGCGTTTTTCGTTAAAGCTATAAAATGCATGGTTTTATGTTCCTATTCCGAAAATTTAAAGAATCGTCAGACGTAGTGGTTGCTGACGGTTGCAATGAATTCAGCCGCTTATTCGTTTACGACTGCAAATCTGAACTTCCATTTTTAATAGAAAGCGGCGCGACTTGTTCGTTTTTTCAGCTTCTTGTGCGAATTTAACTAAACATACCAGGCACGAACTTCGTTTTCCTATGTATGCTGCAAAATTTTCAGTTTTTCGAACTTACGGCACGAGACATTTAACATTGGATCTTGGCTTACGGCGATTATTTTCCCGGAACTTCGTAATTGCAGATGTCTTTCGACCTGTGCTAGGTACAGAGTTTTTAGAATGATTTGAATTACTTATTAAAAATCGCAGTCTAATTTACAGGTTGACTTGCGTCAAAGTGAATGGTAAAAGAAACTTGGTCCATAAATTGGCTTGACAGCAATTTTGGGTGATACGCCCTACCGTCAGTTACTTTCTGAATTTTCTAACATAATGAAACCTACTCTCAATTTTATACCTGTATTTCATTCTACGAATTATTGTATACTCTCATTAAAGGTATTCAGTAAACCGAGACGTCTTGCACCAGAGAAATTAAAGGCAATGAAAGTTGAATTCCAGTCTATACTAAAACCAAGGCATACGTTCTTTTAAAGGTCCATGGGCTAGGCCGACACGTCCTATTAAGGAAACGGACAACACTTTGCACATCAGTGGTGATTTCGACAGGTTAAAAGCAGTTACAATTTCTGATAAATATCTTCGGCCTCATACCCAAGATTTTTTTTTTTTTTTTTGGAACTAAATGGCAAAACAATTTTTTGCAACTACACTCATGTCCATAAATTTAAGGATAATTCAGAGTCACGCAGAAATTGAACTCTAAAATACATACATCACCAGTAAAATGACTACACACATTTTCAAAAATCATTCAAATTGCAGGAAACTATCGGATGTCACCGATAGTACGTCACAATGACGGGAGTGTAAGAGAGTGATGTATAAGGAAAGCATTCAAAGAAGCAAAAATGTTCGATAGCGCTTTGTAAGCCTTTCAGTGCAATAATCGCATAGTTATGACATAAAGGACGTGTTTGGATGGCTTTTTACGTGCTAGAATTATCGGCCGTCTTGAATTTAGGCGTACCCAGCTGGAAATGTCCGAGAAACTTGGAATCGCCCAGAATGTCATCTCCAGACTTTGGCAACGATTCCAAGATGATAGTAATGTGAGAGGTTATAGCACATGTCGTTCCCGAGTTACAACACCGAATGAGGACCGGTATTTGATAGTTACTGCCAAAAGAAACAGAGGGAGCACAACATCAAATTTGTCTCGTCAGTCACGACAGTTTCAATGCAGACCGTGTACAAACGCTATATGTTCCCAGACTTGTCAGATATTTTCCACTTACTGCTGCTCAATGTCGCCTGCGATTAGTTCGGAGCAGAGAACATGCATTATGGAACACCGCTACAGTGATGTTTTCCGTCTAGTTCAGGTTTAACTTGCAGTCTGATTCTCGCCAGATATTCATATGGGGAGCGCCAGGTACCCGTTACCACCATGAGGACGTTATTGAAAGACACTGTTACAGTAGTGTAGGGTTGCTTGTTTGAGGAAGAATTACTCTAGGTTTCAGAACTGATTGGCATGTTCAAATTGGATCCATGACAAGTCAAATCTATCGGGGTGTCATTCTGGAATAACTTGTATGTTTGTTACATGTACATGGGCGTAGAATCCGTTTATGGGTGGCATCGACCATCGTCAACGTGCAGACATCATAAACGAATGCCTTTGAATGGAGGATATTAACCGTATGCACTGGCCAGTATTCTCACTTGACTTGAATCCAGAAAGCTTGTGTGAAACATGCTTAGCCGACGAGTTGCAGCCGATCAACCATCTCCTACATGCCTACTGGAACTTCGGAGAGAATTGTTTAATGAGTGGTGTAGTATTCCCAAAGAGCAGATCGATAATTTGATACTGAGCTTGCCGATGAGTTGCACGAACTGCATTGCATCGTCTGGAAGACATACTATATATTTACCATTGAACGAACCGTGTAATATTGATTTTCATATATAATATACTATTGTAATTTGCTCAAGGGATCAAAAAGTATTACTTTTTATTAATATCAAACACATAGTTTTTTCTCTTTATTTATTATTTATTGCACTTTATTTTTGTTTAATAAATAGGCTTTACAAATAATTCGCATTTATATTGCTTCTGACTCTTTCTTTTCCTGAACTTGTATTATCCTTAATTTATGGAGATTTGTTTATATTTGGTTAAAGCTTATAATCAGATACCTGTTAAACAAACGGATATCGAAAAACTGTTTTTATCACACCTGTAAGACTGAGTGGTTAGTCGCATGTCTTTGTCTTAAGAATGCAGGTCAAATAATTAACGGTTTATGGATGAAGTATTGCGTGGCTGAAATTGCTATGTTTACCCTGACGATATTCTTGTTGCCTCTAAAGATATTCCCACACAGTTTTCCAACGATTTGATTAATATCGTGTTTGTTTTTAAACATTCAAAAATGCACTTTTGGTCGAACAGAATTACCCTTTCATGTATATTTAGCTAGCAAGGAACTAAATATCCAAGTATCCAATGTATTAATTTTTTATCGTTGCTTTCTTTCTCGAGCTGCTCATGTACAAGTTCCGTTTTATAACTTGGTTAAAAGTAATAATTAACGATATAAGACCCCCAATCCATTTAAGACCAGATACTCTTGATTCATTTGAAGCATGTAAAAAATGCTAGCTAATATTGCCTTACTTTTACATACAAACGACGATGCGAAATAGTCTCTTTACTGATACGAGGGGTATTTTTAAACCTCCGTTAGGGCAAAAAAAATGAAACTATTATGATTAATGAAACAATTTATTACCAAAAGTTACATGTACATCTTTGGTTACTTTTCAACGTAATCGCCATATAAATTGAGGCATTTGTCATACCGGTGAACAAGCTTGCCAATACCTTCTTCGTAGAACGTTGCCACCAGTGCTTTGAGATTGGTATTAACGGCGTTTTGAAGCTCCTCGTCGGTACGGAAGCTCTGCCCTCCCAACCACTTCTTGAGTTCAGGAAACAGGTGGAAGTCGCTGGGTGCCAGGTCGGGGCTGTACGCGGGATGATCAAAAATATCCCACTGAAACCCGTCAAGAAGACGTTTCGTTACACCAGCACTGTGAGGACGGGCATTGTCATGGATGAGCACGACTCCAGAAGTGAGCATTCCTCTTTTGTTTTGAATTGCTCTCCGCAAACGTCGCAGAGTTTCGCAGTATCCTGCTGCATTTATTGTGGTCCCTGGCTGTAAAAATTCCACGAGCAGTACACCTTTTTGGTCTCAAAACACAGTAGCCATAATCTTCGAGTTGTTGAAGATTTTTTTTTTTTTTTAAATTTCTTTGGCTTGTTTGGTGAGTTTGAATGCATCCAATGTTTTGATTGCTTCTTCGTTTCAGGAGTCTCATAAATAACCCATGTCTCATCCCCTATCACGATTTTTTTTCAAGAATTCTTCACTATCATTATGATAACGAATCAGAAAAGATAGTGCTGATGTCATTCGGCGAGCTTTGTGATCATCGGACAACATCTTTAGAACCCATCGAGCTCAAAATTTGTGGTAGCCCAAGTGTGCCGTTACAATAGTGTACAGGGCTGATATTGAAATTTCAGGAAATTGATCAGACATTTCACTTATGGTGAATCTTCGATTGTCTCGAACAGTTCGATCAACTCGTTCAACGAGGTCTTCTTCAGCGAAAGACTTCCGTCCTTGGCCACGTTCACCATGAACATCAACTCGCCCAACATTAAATTTCCTACACCACTCACGCACTACACCGTCACTCATAAAGTTTTCACCGTGTACTCGAGCCATTCTTCTATGAATTTCTGCTGCACTCAGTCCTTCTGCTTGCAAAAACCGTATTGCACTCCGCAGTTCGCACTTGGTGGGAGAATCGATTATAGCCGCCATGTTTACGTGTCACCAGATCAACTCCAAATGGCGTGAGGCGCTTGGAAGCGGCTGAGCTTACAGTAGGTGGAGTGCGCAAACGTCTGCCGCGCAGCTTTGTCTGCTACTGCTCGCCTGGCAATTTCAGCGCATGATCGGTGATTGAAAAAAAAAACAAAAAACAACCCTCGTACATCGGATTTTGCTATAGGTACTTTTCTTAACACAACTTGTCGATAACAAGTCACAACCACTTGTATCTTTTTCCCCTTCATAATTTAACTCCCTCTGAAAAAAAAAATTAGTGTCTCATACCGAAAATTACTTGTGATCTATTGTGATGATCGTCATTTTCTGAAATGCTGACAGTTCACAATTTACTATGCTCGCAATTCACTAACATTTGGCCATCTGGGGGGGGGGAGGGAATCCGCATCAAACTAGACTTTATGGCCTAGTTATGTGGGGCCAGTTAAACAATACGTTTCAGGTGATTTTAATACAGTATCTGACGCGTTTTCTCGTGTAGCTGAGATTACAAATCGATAATGAAACTGTTGTTAGGTAACAGATGGTCGATAATAGTTTTAAGTCTTTAATGGAATGTGGTTCAAGATGGTAACTTTTGAACATGCATGTAGATCAAATATGATGTTTCAGCAGGCACTATGCGCCATCACGTTCCAGAAACATTCAGAAAAACAGTTTTTTTTATAGCATTCATAGTTTATCGCATCCTGGAGGTAAAACCACGACGAAATAAGGAAATTTATATGAATTTCTTAGCAGAAAAATTGCATCTAGTTTTCTAGAAACCGCATTGAATGCCAAATGAGTAAAATATCGGGACACTCCATGTTTTCAGTTGGACAATTTTCTCTCGTTTATTCACAATTCAGTCGTATTCATCTCGACCGGGCCTTTATCACTATCTGATGGTCATGCTTACTGCCTCGCATGCGTCGACAGATTTTCAAGGTGTCCGAAAGTTTTTCCTATGCCTCATATGAAAGCTGAAACATATCTTAAAAGTTTGGAATGCAAGATTTCGTATACCTGAAATCATAACTTCAGATCGGGGTTCACAGTTTCAATCTGAACTATTGCAGGCATTTACGGAATTTTTTAGTTCACAGTGGATTCGAACAAGTTATCGTCCAGCTTCAAATGGCATGGTAAAAAAATTTCGTCGACAGTTGAAAGAGGATGATAGATGCTACTACGCCATGTTGGATGAGTCTGTTGCCAATGGTTATGCTTTGTATCCGAGCTAGCCTCAAAGAAGAATTAAGTGTTTCCCCTGTAGAACTACTCTACCTACCCTTGCTTCTTCCTGGTAAATTTTTTCGTTCCTGCAATTTCAGAATTTCTTCACCAATTAAAAATTAACAACCAGAATTTGCAACCAGTTCCTGCTTCAAACTACGCGAAACAAAAGGTGTTTTTGAACAAAGATTTGGCTTTAACCGCTCACGTTTTCGTTCAACGAGACTCAGTTCGTCGACCCCTTTAACAGCCCTACGATGGGCAATACAAGGATTTATCGAGAACAGTCTTCACACTAGAAATGCATGGACAGACTGGCTTACGTCGTTCCGCATATTCATCCTGAGTATAAAACCAGATATTGGATGAATTGTCTTATTTCGTATTACTCCTCCGGTTGAATAATAACTGACCTTCGGTTTGGAGGAAGGGTACTATCGGTATCGCTGTATCATTACCTACTATGCCATCTGGCCGGCAAGAACTTAATGTTTCTTTTTGAACTCGAGAGATACTTTAACGTCTTCTATTAAACTTTTTATTTTTTGTTCTGGTATAAAATAAATTAACAGAGCACTCCCACAATAACCAGGAAATTCAAATAACTACCAAAGACAAAAAATCCATTTCGCTTATTTTCAAGAATTTAAATTCTTCTACCTACCAAATTATCACCTTACCTGAAATTCCAACAACTAACTCGAATCACTTTGAAATTTTTCTTAGGGAGTTTAAATTTCAAAATAAAAATCTACTCTTGACTGAAATTAATAACTTTTTTAATGAATGTATTCGAAATTACTTTCCTGATCATTTTATCAGGAAAGTAATTTATGCATCCAAACTTCTACATCACACTTCAATTGCTGGATTTTCTTCCAAACAAAAATTTGTTTCGAGTCCATCCTGTCTATTCCATTTTTACTGCTGAAAGTTTAGCCATTGCTGAAGCATTAGATGTTCTTGTAGTCCCAGGAAAAGATTGTTTGATTCTTACCGACAGTTACTCAGCGCTCACATCATTGAAAAATATTACTCTGCAATCGCCCAAAATTATTCACCGTGTAGCGTCTAAACTTGAAACTCTAACCAAACTAAACCAAAAAATATCCTTCCTGTCGGTACCTGGTCATTCAAATATAATTTGGAACGAGCTTGCAGATCGCTTAGCCAAAGAAGTTTCAGACAATACAACATGGATTGAATGGACTTCTCCTGAAGATATAATTTCGAACCTGAAAAAAGCATCGCATCAAAACACTATCAACAATTATAGAAATAGTAAATACTTCCTCTCGCTGGGAGACATCCCTAGCATTGCAGCACTATCCCCATGGTCAAAAATTCGAAGGCAAGATGATGTTTGGGCCAGACTAATCAGTAAAACTATTATAACTCCAGGATTGTTAAACCGTTTTAATCTTCACAGTGATCTCCTTTGCCGTGACTGTAATAACATCAATGATATTGAACACATACATCTCTCGTGCAAAAAATATACATACTATAGAGACAAATTGTGGACTTTTCTCCAGTTAGATAAACAAGATACCTCCTTCAAAAATGTGTTGTGCAAAATTACTGCTAACAAGACTAATCTACAAACTTCTCTTCAAGTGATGAAGCACTTCAACATCTACTAAGTTTTTCGACCTCATCCAGTTGTGACCTTGCTTTGTGACTCGTCCCTTTTCACCACTCTGTGTTGGGAGAATGCTTCGTCTTCTTTTACATCTGCTCTTCATTGGAACTCCCGAATATGTACTAAAGTGCACCAGTGGAACTACTGTTAACTGAGTGAAACTCCATTTTTTTTTTTGTGCTTGTGTGTTTTTTGTTTATTGACAAGATTTTTTAAATATTAACTTCTGGAAACCGGGGATAAAAGCCATTGTAGCTATAAATCCCAATACCTTATATCTTTCAAGTTTCAAGTGCAAAATAAATATGTTTTTGTTGAAAATCCCGTAGCATAGTTTCTTGAAGCTCTGAACATTTTAAGTGGAGGAGTCAATCCAATATCCACACAGGAATGATTAACTCTTAATTTATACATATTACTAGAAGACAAAATGATGCCTTTAATTCGTCGGTGTTATTGTGTTAAATCTTTCTTCATGACTAATTTCCAGCAGATAAATCATACCAGACTTTCTGACCAGCCACGAAGGCTCATGGATAAATTAAAAAATATAAGAACTTAATAGTTTTGGATTGCGATGTTAGTGTAACTCGTTGAAAATTTGTGAAATATTATGAAGAGATGTATGTGTGAAATAAATCGCTCTAACATAAAAAATGACTGAGAATGTATAATTAAAGTTTGGTTTTATGATAATCGGGTCAAAACCTAATGTTAGAAATTGATAGAAGTCATGCCAAAGCCTTTACAGTATGCCTTTAAAGCTAGATGAGGTTAATTTCAATTAAATTGCAATGTCATGCATAAAAATGAATGTACACTAAATTTTTACCTTTGCTATTTAATTAGTATTTGTCCTAATTTATTTGTACGGCATATTTCTTTCCTCTTATTGGACCAGAATCTCGAAGTGGTTCCTTTAATATTTCAGAAATTTTTGTTTATAATTTAAATAAAATACATACACAAATGAGAAATTGGGATTTTTTTCTCTGTGTTTGATTTTTCCTCACCTTTGAGTTTTACAAATTCTAAGATACTTTTCTTTTTTAAGATGGGGCATTGAATTATTGTTTATGGTAAAGCAACATGTTATAAGTTTTCAGTGGAGTAGCGTTTTTTATATGCAAGGCATAAACTAAAGTAGTGCTAAATTATTATTATTATTTACTTTACATAACAGTAAATTTATGGTAATTTTTATGCTAAATGTTTCTTCATATCTGTGCACATTTTTGTGATTATATTATTCAGTTTGAAGCAAAAAATTTCATATTTTAAAAAATAATAAGGAATTAAATAAAATGAATTTTTACTAAAAAAATTGATTAGAGAAAAATTAAAATGATTTTTTTCCTATTACAGTACTGTCAAAATATTTTCAATAACACTTAAAATAATAAAAAGTATATTATAAATGTAATATGTCCCCTTAAGGCTAAACTTTTTATCTTTTAATTTTTAGAATATTTAGAGCTTATGCTTGCTATTTATTTTATGTGAAGCACAGAACTCATTTTTAACCCCCCCCCCCCCCCCGTATTTTTGATCTCTAAAAAAGAATATCTCGCTATCCTAAATAATGTTATGAGCTTTGTGATGTCTTGTAAACATTTATTTTTCTTAGTGAGATGTGCTTTGCATATTGATTCTTCTCAACTTCAAAACTTGCAATTTTATAGGAAGGAGAGATGCCTTTGAATGAGGTTCTTGCCATGTATGGTTACGAATCTAGTTTGGAATATGATGATGCTATTCAAGAAATTCCTGAACAAGATAGTGATTCATCTCCTTTAGATTCTCCAGAGCAAATAATGGAAAGCCACAGCTCCCCTCATAATGTTTTAAATCAGTCTATGCACTCACCCGAATCTGATAGTACCCCATCTGATGAAAGAAAAATAGATGAAGTCATAGATTTGGCATTCCGTGAAACCACTCCTATTCCTTTGGGCTCTTCAAGGCCACTTTTAAGATGTAAGTAGCTTCTCATTCATGACATTTTGGTTTATGAAATTTTATTCATGAATATTTTTTAATATAGTTGCCAGATTTTATAATTTCCTTATTACTTACTGTCCTTTATGTTTAAATTTAGGAAAAATTGACTCTGATAATGATTCTTGAATTTTAGTAAATAATAAATATAACTCGCTTCAAAAAGTTGCGCTTTGAAGTGTAGAGTATTTTTACTTATAAAAGAAAAGAAGTGTGTTCATCTAGCACACTTACAGCCATCAAATTTAACACATAGGTAATTTTGATGACTTAATCATCTGAAGTTCCACTTTTAAAATCAATGTAGAGAATAATTTTATATTTTGTGTTATGCAGATAAGGTTTAAGTGAAATGTATCAGATTTTTGCCATAACTGTACGAAATGTTAAGGAATTTTCCAATTGCTCATTTGATAAATTTGTGTGGGAAATCATGCTTGGGATATTTCAGGTTACCTTGCCTTAGGTTTAAAAACAATCTTCCAACGTTATCTGAGATGGTTAAGCTCATCAGTAGCTGCTTCTAAGATCATATTCTATCATTTCTGCATGAAGTGCCAAATTCCTAACATTTTGGATTACAGAGCAATTTGATGTGTGCTGACACCTTGGGTGTGCTCTTGTGTGCTAATTTTTAGCACACAAGAGCCACTGTATTTCCAAGCAAGTCACTTTTGACAGCATTTTCTTTCTTTGACTTACGATAAAAAAATTGGAAAGATATCAAAAATAGTTTGACAAATTTGCTTTAAAACTTGGAAAATTGCAAAAACGTATGGAATTTAAAACTATTTATAAAAATGGAAAAATGCAAAGAACTCTGAAAATTTCCATGAAAAAGAATAGAGAAAATGCCGGTAATTTTAAATCTTCATTCTTTTTATCTATTACTTATCAATCTCTTCTAATAAAAAATTGTCACTGCAGCTCAAGAAACTTAATACTGCTAGTCCAGGAAGCTTTTTCTGCTCACTTCCCTTTTCTTCTGGATATCTTAGTTAATTTGCAAGATTAAGAAAACATGTCCTAACTAAAATGGTTACTACAGGCTGCTTTAATATTAGTAAGATCTAATGAAAATGAACAAATGTATTTTTTAGTAATGCTTTATATTTATGAAGAATACCACTTAATAAATATGAATGCATGTCCAATTATTTTACTATTTAAAAGGCTGTTTGCATTCCTCTTGATTAAAAAGCTGTGCATTACCGTTTAAAGAGCGAATGATTTTTTTAGCTTTTTTTTTATTTCAAAGTGCAAATTTTTACTGTAAGTTCTGAACATACAAAGATGCAGTTTGAAATTTTCCTGAAAAAAATAAAATGTGAATTCAATTAATAATTTGATTGATTTATTTAATGGAGAAATTTGTAAATATGATTTCTTTTCTAATGTTTTGAGGTATAAAGGATGTTATGATTTGTAGGCAGTTGTAGTTCTTGTATTGTCGTATATCAGTGTGGTTGTGGAAAGTATGTGCTTATTGAAACTCTGAAAGTAGATTCTTTTACTCTAAGAATTGTACTATGTCATAAATTTTTATGGATGTGCCTTAAATGGTCTGATCTCAAGATACTTGCTACATTATGCAAGATAACTCATTTCAGGTATTACAAAACTTTAATAAAAAAACAGAAAAAAGAATTCAACAGACACAGAACTGCTTAGCGAGTTAAATTATTGCAATGTAGGAAGATGAAAATGATGTCTGAAAAATCTGCAGAAGTTGATTTAAAATATATGAATTAGATAAGTAAATAAATAAGAAAAAATGTTAATGATTATGAATTGTGATACAGAGAAATACTCTTTAATACTTTCTTTATTTCAGTAATTAAATGATTTGTATTATGACAGCCAGTGGTAGATTTTTGCACAGGCGTTGGAGGTGGTCGCCACATGACTTGAGACCTGGGGGGGGGACCTCAAATTCTTTATCGTAATGCTGAAACAGTAGTAATTTTTTTCGTAGTAGACTTGTACACAGATTTTTTCCCCTTCCTAACTCAAACGAAGAGGGGGGAAATGAAATTGAAGAGTCAAGCAAAACATATGGGGGAATAACTTTGTATGGAAAAACCAAAGATAAATAAATAATTTCAAAATTAGTGATATTCGGGAAATTTCTGCAATATAAAAAAACTATAATATATTGGAAAGAAAAAAAATATCGAAATATCAAAATCATTTGTTCCATATAAATTGGAGCATGGTTAGCAAAATCATATGATTAGAGTATTATTACACGAGGCAGGTATGACATACCGTAACGAGCTAATTGCTTAGGGGGGGGGGCAAATGAGCTATTGTTTTTTATTTATTTGATTTTCAAGCATAGTTTACTCGATTGTATTATAATTAAAATGAACTTTCCGTCAAATTTCCGAATATTTCTTTCGGGATTTATTGATTTCAAATTTGCAAATCAGTGCAATCTGCCGCTAATGCGGCCCTAATTTTGGTGGGATGCTCTAGGCCCGAACAGCCGAGTAACATAACTTTTGGGCAAAAGTGACACTTCTGCCTGAGAGTTGTTATCTGACTTATAAAGCTTTCACCACATAGTCCCTCCCCTACCAGTGAGTCGCTAATTAGACGAACGATACGATTAGGTCAACCATATGGCGAGGGTGTGTGTGGGTTGGTGGTGATGTAGGCTATTACAGGGGTGTTTGTGCTCCGGGGAAACCCCGGAATTCCGGGAATTTTGAACTTCGATACCCGGAAATTCCGGGGATCGTCGTTCAAAAGGAAGTAGGAATAATAATGAATTATTTATTTTGATCTGGGTAATTTTGTTCAATAATTCATTGAACTTTTATAATTAGGTCATTCAATACTTCATAATTGTAATTTTTCATTTCTCTCCCCCCCTTCTTGAAACTTCAAAATGTCGGTAGTAAGTCCGTAAAAGTTTCAGGGGATTTTTTGGGGTCCCACAACCACCCCTGCTATTATCTGAGCCAAGGGTATGTGAATTGATACGCGTTTTGCTGTGGGTAAATGATGCCTCGACAGCTGTACGGAGGTTTCTTATTCAAGGTTGCGGGTCACCAATTGCCGTTAGTGCGGCACCATTTCGGTGCGGATGCTCTAGGACCGAACTTCCAATCTTATAGTTCATAGCCGAGTAACTGTCCGTTAGACCGAAAGTGCACTTCGATCCGAGAAATGTTTATCTGGCTTATGAAGCTTGCCCACAGTTATCTCCCACCAGTAAGACGGTGGAGAGACGGAATGATTTTAAAGCGCAACCGTTATGGAGAGCGTGTTAAGTGCGTTGGCAAGCGAATGTGAGTTGCCGCGTCAAGTGTGTCTGATGGCTTTGTTTGGTTGCTTCGTCAAGTGAGTCCGACGGTTTTTGTTGCGGGTAGATGGCGCCACGACAGATGCATGAGGTGTGGGGTTTAAGTCACGAATGTGGCAAACAAATGTCGTAGTACGAACCCGAGACGTTAGGGCCTGTAGCCAAATAACATAATTATAATACAGAAGTGTACTTGGGTATCGTAGATGTTATCTTGCTTATGATACAAATCCATCCGCCCCTTTCATTTGCTAACTAACGAGTCGACAATTATCAACCAACATAAGATAAACAGAAAAAATAGGACCTTTATAAGAAATGTCAGTGCCATTCATTACCTGCACCGCCAAAAGGACGCAATTGACTTCATTTTTGACCTTAGGTGGAGGGGATGACCTGGGGTTGTCGTGAGGTCTGTATATTTTCATTTTCTGTCGTCCATTTCAGTTAGAGCTTTATATTCTCATTAGATTTTCTTATGCTGAATTTTTGTACGAGGTTCAAAATATGCGTAAAAATTAACGTAATTAATAACAAGAATAATCAATAAATAATGAAATGATAATTTTAATTCTGTCGTTTTCCATTTTCTTATTAACTTTATTTTTTTTAAAATTAAAGGAAACTATTTTGAATTCATATTTAAAAATTTCCGTACTAAATAAAGAATATATTATTTGAATTCTCTCAGTTGAAATTTCAAAAAAAAAAAAAAAAAACCATTGAACTACAACATATTTTTAAAAAAGCAATTAAAAATACACTTCATGCAATAGCTTTCATCAAAATGTATATTACAAAAAAGTTGTGAAAATTTGATTATTTTCGAACAAAAATCCCATAAATTGTATTTATTATTCAATAGAGGAAGAATTTTCGTCAACTAAATGGTGATGTTTTTATTAACCCCTTAACGATTGGATAATTTTCAATAAAACGACCATAATAGTCTCTTTTTTCTAATTTAAGAAAATTATAAAAATAAGTGCACGAACAACATATGCATTCAATTTACTTTTCGATATTTTTTTATTGAAATTTAAAAAAAAAATTATGAAAAGTCTTATTTTGACTGAATGTTGATTTTGTAGCAAGCAACGAAAATTTAAGAAATACGTATTTTAAACATTTAAAGAGAATTTTATTAATCTTGTGTCTAATATAAATAAAGACTAGTTAATTTTTCTTGCGTGGCTCAAAGCATGAGATACAGTTGGCAACTTCACAATCTGGACAGTAGCGCTGAGTTTCCTTCCTGCATCCCTTGCGGTTTTCGTCTCTCCTGGAACAACAAACTTTGCACTCCATAATGAACGCACTATTGTTACAAGCGGACGAAACGCGCCGCAGGTGGAAATTTTGGCGGCGCTTCACAAGGTGCTTCACACCAGCCGAGTTGACTTGGCGCGAGGAATATTCTGGTAACCCCGAATCAATTCTGGCTGCGCCGCGTTTCTTCTCGTGACGCGGGCCCGGCTATATAAGGGAAGGGTTGCCGTAAAAGCAGTCAGTCAGTGAGTTAATTGAGAGTTTGCTCTGAAATAAAAAAACGTCTCGCTGGACTAGAGGATTTGTAAACTGTTAACGTTGTATTATTGAGCTCACTGCGATTTACTGTTGCTGTGCTATACGATAGCTGTTTTACGGACTGCGTTTATTGTGCATAAGACTTGCATTTACGCTGTAAGTGACTGTTGACTGCTGGATTGTATTTATCTAAAATTTTTACTTTATCAATTATCCTGTAAATAGCTGTAAATAAATCTGTTTGTGCTGTCCTCAAATAAAGTCCATTCAATCCAAACCCGCTACACTAAAAATGTAACAACTGGTGTCAGAGGTGTAATTGAATGGTGAAAACTAGAGCGATGGAGGAAGCAGATAAATCAAAATTTGAACAGCTTTTTCCTTTCATTAAAGAAATGAAAGAAGGACAAGAGAAGATGGCGAAGACAATAGAACGAGGACAAGAGAAGATGGAGAAGAAGATGGAACAAGGCCAAGCTAATATTGTTGAAGCAATTAACACCAAAGTGGTTGCTTTGGCGGAAAAGGTTCAAGAGAACAACACAAAGATTCGTGATATTCAGCAAAGCTTTGAAGAAAAATTTGAAAAAGTGGACGAAAGATTGAACGCTTTTGCACAAGAAGTTGAAGAAAAAATTTAAGAGAATGGAAGGTCTACAGGTAAAATCTGAAAACCAATCCCCGAATGTTCGAGAGTCTGAAATAGCTCAACCTGTGCCTGTTATTCCTAAATCAAGCATTAAAGTGTCCACTTACGACGGAAAAACATCGTGGCGAGTCTATAAGACTCAAATCTCCATCGTCTCAGAAGGCAATGATTGGGATCCAGTCACGAAGGCTCGTCAACTGGCTGCATCACTACGGGCTGAAGCTGCTGATATTTTGAGAACTATTCCCGAGGATCAACATCTGGAATTTGATGCTCTTTCAAATGCTCTGGAGTTGCGCTTCGGGGGAAAATGCCTCAAGGACTATATTCGTCTTCAGTTAAAGACTCGGCAACAATGATCGAATGAAAGCCTGCAAGATCTTGCAGCAGATGTAGAGAGACTCTCCCATCTTGCCATCTCCGACTGTCCTGCCGAGGTACGGGAAACACTGGCCCTACAGTATTTCATTGACGATGTGAGGGATCCGGAGATACAAAAGTTCCTGCGAATGGCTGAATTGAAGGATTTGAAAGCGGCCTTGGTTTATTCAATGAAATTTGAAGCCGCTCAACAAGCTGTAAGGATGGATCGCCATTCAGTTAGAGATGCTACGGTTCAAGATGCATCGGATCCTTCGCTGCAAAACCTATTTGAAATGATGAAAACAATTTTCCAGTTTATCCAGAAAAGAGTTGAAAGGCCCAACAAACATGGACAGAGAACTGTGAAATGTGGAAAATGCGGCGAAGAGGGCCATGTTCGAAGGAACTGTTCAGTCCGCTTCGATAAACGGGTTAAAGACTCTTCTAGAAGCAACCAGGAAAACCGCTTGAGAGTTTTACAGATATCTTCAAGAGGCGGTGGTGAAAATGGTGTATTTGTTAATGCCTTCGTCAACGGAATTAGCTGCCGAATGATCGTTGACACAGGAGCCAACGTGACCATCATGCGTAGAGATGTTGCAGAACAACTCGGAAGGAAAATTCTCTGGATACCGTCCTGCGTAACCCTCGGAACGGTCGATGGTGACAAAATCCCGATTATTGGAAAAATGATTATTGTGATAAGATTTGGAAATGCTACTTATGACCATGCTGTTTATGTAGCAGAAATTACAGATGATTTCATACTTTGTATGGACTTTCTGAAGAAGTATGATTTTGTAATCGACTTTAAGAATAACTCCCTGCACTCCACATCAGAAGTCGTGACTCTTTTCCATTTGGGTTCAGGAGGAGAAAATACAGATGCCATATCAAGGAAGCCCTGCTCCGAAGATTGTCGCTACTGCTCCTCTGCGGAAAAGAAAACTGGGATTGATACACCAACTGTGCGCCGAGTCACAAGAGCTATCCCTGGAGTGATGAGGAGGTTCGCAAGGAACAAAGAAATGATCCTGACATTGAACCGATTATGGAATTTATGGAATCAAACAATTCAAGACCTGGATTGCAGGACATTTCAAGCCTCAGCACTGGATCTAAGCGTTACTGGGCTCCCTGGAATTCACACGAAATTAGAAATGGTATCTTGTATAGAAAACGGGAGTCCGAAGATGGGAAGTCAGTTAAGTGGCAACTTGTACTTCCCCGATCAAGGATAAATCAAGTACTGAAGGAGTTACACAGCAGTCCTGCAGGTGGTCACTTTGGAGTCATGAGGACATCTCGTAATGTCCGGGAGCGTTTCTATTGGAACAACTTGAAAGAGGATGTTCGAGAATGGTGTAGAACATGTGATTTCTGTAACGCCCGTTAAAGACCAAAAACACGCAGTCGTGGCAAGTTACAGCAGTATAATGTAGGTGCACCATTTGAAAGACTCGCCTCTGACATCTTGGTACCTCTCCCTAGGAGAGATAATGGAAACAGAAAAGAACTCTGACTGTTCTGTGATCCTCAGTTCGGGTGTCCTCCGGATACGCCTTCTTCGCCTGTGGATTATGTTCAAGACCTCCAGGCCCGTTTAGAAGACGTACACAGGTTTGCCCGAGATCGGATCAACATAGCGACGGAGAAGATGAAGACCAAGTACGACACTAAAGCCATCGGGCATAAATTCAAGGAAGGTGACAAGGTATGGTTCTGGAACCCGATTCGACGAAAGGGACTCTCCCCCCAGCTGCAGTCTTCATGGGTAGGCCCTTATACAGTCCTAAAAAGACTGAATGACGTCGTGGTTCGAATAAGGAAGTCACCGAACTCAAAACCAATAGTAGTACATTACGACCGGCTAGCTCTTTATTGCGGTAACTTGCCAAATACTTAGTTGAAACCATGGTTTCCTCATTTATGTAAATGTAACTTGTATATTTGTAAATAGTGTCTTTATGCTAATTATTTTTAAATGTTTATGTCTGGAACTTAGTGTCTATATTATTGTCACCATTGAGTGTCTTCTGCTCGGGGTCTGTACTGCCCGGGACGTGCAGTCCTTGTGGAGAGGGCAATGTTACAAGCGGGCGAAACGTGCGCCGCAGGTGGAAAAGTTGGCGGCGCTTCACAAGGTGCTTCGCGCCAGCCGAGTTGATTTGGCGAGAGGAATATTCTGGTAACCCCAAATCAATTTTGGCTGCGCTGCGTTTCTTCTCGTGATGCGGGCCCGGCTGCATATAAACTAACCTTACATTGATAGGAACCTTACAAAAATTTAAGCCCGCACTCATACTACGTCATGAAATGTGATGTTTAAGGATTAGCGCAGCGCTTCTCTGGTCTTACACATTAGAAATTCATACAGTTTCTTTTTCTCAATCTTTATGAAATTTCTCTGTTTTTGGAGACAAATCTTCCGACCATTTTATAACGAAGTGGAATCGTTTACTCCAAACCAAATTTTTTGACGCAGTGATGCGAACAATTTAAAAGAATGCTACAAATGAATAGCGAAATTCGGAAAATTGGCGAACACGAATTGGAATTAAAAATAAACAAGAAATTGTGAACAAAAAAATATCTCTGCATCAATTAAAATATGTTTCTTTGTATCATTTATTTTATTCACTTGTAAACATTTATAAATATCCGTCTTTTGGAAACGAATGAAAATTACACCCATGGCGCCCTCTATTATAAAAATTAGCTAACTAGAATTTTTTGGCGTGAATTAAAAAAAAATTTGAATAGCCGACTGTTATAAGCTTCAAATTGTGTTGCTTTTTATCTGCTCAATATTCATGAGCTATATCTTTAAAAAACACAACATGATTTATATTATTTTCCCCAAATTAACGCTTGTGTAGAAAGTTTGGTCTAAAAAAATTCCTTGTAAAAAGTTTATTTCAAAAGGGGGGGGACTAGAATTCATTTAAAAAACCTTGAAATTTTTCCGAATGAAAATATAAAATTTTGGTAAATGAAAGTTGGCTTCCCTTTCAACTTCCGTATTTGAGAAAAAGGAATGGCCTTAAAAAATTTGGCACCAGATTTTTTTCAATTGAAAATAAGATAAGTTTTTAAATGCTTAATTTTCCCGAAAAAAAATTTTTGGGAAAAATTATTCAAATTATTTTACATCTCCCATGAAATATTGTTGTTAGAAAAATGGGAATTTATTATATTATTTTGTCTCTTAAAAATTCTAATTTTTTCACATCGCTACGAACAGTAATTACATTCTGTGCATATGATTCAACTTCATTACAAAATGAAGTTAGAAGTTTAGTCTCCGAAAACACAGACATTTCAAAAAGAATGAAAAAATAATATGTATTAAGTAGTTATGTCAAAAAAAAAAACCAAAGGATCGCTATTAGTGCACAAATATATCAGTTGACATCACAGGTCCTGACGTAGGATGAGTCCAACCAATCAGCGGGCTTAAATTTTTGTAAGGTTCCTATCAATGTAAGGTTAGTTTATATGCGGCCCGGCTATATAAGGGAAGGGCTGCCGTGAAAGCAGTCAGTTAGTGAGTTAGTTGGGAGTTTGTTCTGAAATAAAAAACGTCTCGCTGGACTAGAGGATTTGTGAGCTGTTAATGTTGTATTATTGAGCTCACTGCGATTTACTGTTGCTGTGCTATACGATAGCTGTTTTACAGACTGTGTTTATTGTGCGTAAGACTTGCATTTACGCTGTAAGTGACTGTTGACTTCTGGATTGTATTTATCTGAAATTTTTACTTTATCAATTATCCTGTAAATAGATGTAAATAAATTTGTTTGTGCTGTCCTAAAATAATGTCCATTCAATCCAAACCCGCTACGCTAAAAACGTAACAATATTTTAACACAGAATACAAATCACGCGTATTCAAATGGACCACGTGTAACGAAGTAACTAGGCCGGTTCTGGGTTGAGATTGCAAAATACATATCACTGGTACAATAATCGATTAATGCTACCACGTGGTTGAAAATAAACTGTCGGCAATTACATTTAAAATAAACTTTTGCTACCATCGTGTGTATAAAAAGAGAAAAAAAAATGGCTTCCTTGTAAAAGAAATGAATTGATTTCAATCGTTTTGTCGCGTTACTATTGAACACCCTAGTCAGGAAATAACACGGGCCCGAGAAATGGAGGTCGAAACCCCAGCCCGTCATTTTCACGGGAGCGAGAGTTAGAGGTTAAAAACATTTTTTGAAGCGAAAGAGTTGACAATTAAAGTCACTGACTTGACTTTTTCTCTGCTGTACTATTTTTTTTAATTCATTACTCCCCCCCTTCTCCTCATACTAGATTAAGAACTTTTTTTGCTTCCTCTTTCTTTTTCCACTAATAATATTTTGATCTTGGTGGACGGGGGGGGGGCAGTGGATTTGACAAGTCTATCAAATTACATGTAAAGGATGCACATCTTTAAATGTTTCGAAATTCTAAAAAAAGTAAAGTATTATTCTCATTAAATGTAAATAATATAAATAATGCATGTTCTATATAACAAGTTTGTGTAATGGCTGCCGGATTTATATTTACTCTCTGAGATTGTTTAGAAAAAAAAAATCTTTCATTTTTTAATCCTTTCAAATTGAGGCTCTAGTTTTCGATGTAACCATGTAAAATCAGATTAGTCAAATTTTAAAGTAATAATTTTTTTTTTGTATATTGCTGCTGCTGCAATCATGGATTTTTATGAAAATGCACAGGTTTTGTGTGTGTGTGATTTAATTTTTATGAATTGTTAAAAGTTATTAATATATAGATAAGAATTTATAGTTTTGATGGGGGAATCTGTAATTTAATGAAAAGTGTCAAAACTTGGACTAGTGTATTTATATTATTGGAAATGCTTCATAATTTGGAGATAAAGGCAAATGAAAAAAAAAAATCGGATATAGTAAGGAAGACGAAAGAGAGAACTAAAAGAGTTTTTACAAAATTAAGTGTCAGATATGCTATGCACATAACGTTTTTAGAAATTTAAATAAAAACTAAATTAATATATCTGCCAAGAATACTTTTTCGCTTTCAAAATTTGAATGCTTGGACATTTTAATGTCCATCCCATTTAGAAAATTTGCAAAGGCGGAAATAAATCCCTGTCACGTTATAAGTTTATATTATTCAAAAAATTAGAATAACAGATGAAGATAAAAGATAGCAAGTATGAAATATATAATATTACATTAATAAAATAAACATAAAAATGAATTGAAAAGTGCATATTAGTTTTGTTCACATTGTTTTCTAATCGATACAGTTTATGCTGGAGGGGGCCTCAGAATAATTTAGCGCCTGTGGCATTAAAATTGCCCCTAATGATGGCAAGAGTGCTATTTGTATTTTATCCCTCACAAGTCCTTAATTTTGCATAATTTTAAAGTTCAGAGCTTAAGGTAAGTGATCAGCATCCCCCCTTCCTTAACGTGTGATTTTGTCTAGGTAGTTATAAAAAAATCGTCCCCCTCCTTATTCACTGTAGTCGTTCCTTTAATATTCTATTATTTTTGGTAATGTTAAATTGTTGCTTACTACCCTTTGCTTTTTTTTTTTTTTTACTAATGAAAACTAGGGAAGAAATGTATTGTTATTATGTGGAAGAATTTTGATCAGTTTTTGATGAATTCTTAGTAAATTTAACTTTTTGTAATTTCAAAATTAAAGATTAAGCTTCTGGCAACTTTTTTCTTTAAAATTACAATTTAGATGTGATGTTTGCAAATAATTTCAAATATTTTTCTAAGTAAGTGAACTGATACTGTATGTTACATGACAATAATATAATAAAATCTGTGATTAAAAAATAAATACAATAAACTGTGAAAAACGTGTGAAGCAGCAGAAAATAGACTGTGTGCCAACCCACAGAAATTGTGAGATACACGGCTGGAGGGTTCATGCTAATATTGCTTTAGGAAGCATTATATTTTCTAAAATAGTAATTCAGATTAAGGAAATTGGATAATTATTTGCATTGGGGAAATTCTCTTGCTGTTACATTTTTGATGAGACTCCCGTCTCTCTTTCATTTTGTGAATTACTCTCTCTGAGCTTTCATTATCTTTTTAGTTGATCTAAAACTTTATTTCTGTTTTCTTGTAAAATTTGAAGTAAAAAAAGACTTAAGTATCTCTTTAGAACGAGTATACTTATTTATATTAAGTTAGCCAGTTGAGTGTTCTAATTACATTCCTTAGACGTTTCTTGTTTTAAAGAAATATAACGATGATATGCTGATGAAAAAACTCAAAGCGATGAGAAAAGAAGGGTCAAATATGCAATAGGTTTTTAATAGTTGGCCATTATAGGCTGTGGTGTCTTTAATTGATTTAGTTGCCTTTTAAAAATTATTCTTCTGATCTGTTGCTTCATAAAAATGTATATATTGCTGAAGCATTGATCATTAATTGCTTGCAATAACACTAACACTCGAAACTGCTAGCAATAACTTGAATCCGAGAAACTCGTAAGAGAGGAAAAGAATTTGCATTAGATAGATTCTTTAATACCTCACAAAGTACAAAAATTAAAAAAAGGACTGGTTATACGGGTTTTTATCTCCTATTTTTGAGATTGCATAGTAAGTAAAGTTAGTCAAATTCGTTCTGAAAATCTTGTAAATTAATGTCTTATTTAAATCTGATAAAGTAATGATAATAACTATTCGAGTTGCAGTTGTAATCTTTCAACAGATATTGCTCATTAAAATCTCATGCATACATTTACTATCTTGGAGGATATTCATTGCTCACAAACGGAATCTCTTTGACAACTATAAGGTAATTCTTTAATAATCGTGTTTGTTAGGTTGAATATGAGTATATTACTGAAGTAAATGGATGCGATTTATTGGTAGCTGATTTTATAGGAAAAGTTTCATTTTTAACAAGATGAATCTGATGAGAATCTGGGATTTATTTCATATTTGCCATCAATTAAAGCAGATTTTTTTTAAAAAAAAAGATGAATTTTAATTTTTTTCCTTTTAAAATTAATGCATTTAATTATTTATTAATTTTGTCTTTGAAACTTCAACATTCTTTAAAATCGATAGTCTTTATAGAAAAAATGTGTGTCTACAGCAGTTTAACTTTTAGAAATTGTTGGCAAAGTGATAAAGTTTCAAAAGCTGGAATAGATATTTGAAAAGTTGTTTGATTGTTGTACATCCTGGGGCATCCACAGGGTTTATTCCTGATGCTGAATTATTCTATGGAGCGTCATCCGAATGAATCGGTGTTAGTGAGCTAGTTCCAAATTTACAACAGAGAAGTATTGTGTGCTTCTGGAAAATGCTCCATAATATGAAGGTTGCAAACTGAAACTTATAAAAACAAAGAGTGAGGTGACCAAAGGGTTGTTAAAGAATGAAATACCCTGCATCTTAAAAATATGAACAGCGGAATGTATTCGCTAATTAAATTACAATTGCTCTGAAAAAGGCATAAGATTGACAGCTTAATAAAGGAGAACAGGTGTTATATTTTGAAATTCCCTCCTTACTACTGTGATCTAAATGACGTTTAAATACAATTGGTTTGCCATTAAAAGATGTGCCAAGATAAATAGTATTATTGATGTTTTGAAATTGGAAATTCAATAGAATCTATTTTGCCAAGAGTAATGACTTGTAAAGAATGGGAAGGGCCTTGTCATCATTCATTTGAAAAAACTTGGAAAAGTCTTATTGGAGAAAGGATGGAATTTTAGAAGAGCCAGTAGATGAATCTGTAATATACATATATGTAATGATATTTTAAACTCTTAATTTTAATCCTAATCAATTCCCAAACTTTATCTTAATTTAGCTCATAGTGATATTCTAAAATATTCTCTTATTTCCTGATCCATTCCACTCGCTCTAGTTAATTAATTCAACAGAAACTTTTTAAAATTGCTGAAACAGCTAAACGCCGACTACTTTCCTACAATCCGTGTCAGAGATGAAAATTGCTGATCTAAAAAAATACCTTTAAAAAAGATTCCTGTGTTTCCCTTGCCTCTTATTCGTGTGTCATGGAAATCCGCATCTAAATCTGTAAGCTCTATAAAAAGTATTTCCACTATCAAAATCTTGGTTATTTAAGACCAGGTATAATGATTTCCCGTCTTTTTTTGTACACTTAGCTTTTTCGTCATTCCGTATTGTGTCGTTCTTTGTTGTGCACGCCGCTTTCACTTGTAAATAATGCCTGATCCCGTGATGGAATAAAAAGAACTTAAACATTCGATCTGGCTTCTATACATTAAAGTAAGTACCGTTTTGAAATAAAGAAACAACAATTAAACATTTTCCAAAAATAATTTATATACTTGAAAGAACATACTTTACTCTACCTTTCTACATAATTCCCATTAATATTAAGGCACTTATATCGTGGAACCCAGCTTTTGTATTCCATCGTCAAAGAAGCTTGCCACCTGACTAGATAACGGTCGTTTTTACTTCGTCATCATCGGTTGCGCTGCCCCGCCAGATGCGTTTTCAAGTATAGAAACAGATGGTACTCGCTAGGTGCTAGATCGGGACTGTATGAGGGATGGTCTAAATGTTCCCAGCAAAAAGAAGTGATAAGGTTTTGTGTTCGATTTGCCGTATGTAGACGGGCATTATCGTGGAGCAAAACGACACCCGCATTCAGCATGCCACGCCTTTTGCTCTGAATTGCGCGGCGTAGTTTTTGTAAAGTCTCACAGTACGCTGATGCATTGATCATGTTTCCTCGAGGCAAAAAAGCGACCAACAACACACCCTTTCTGTCCCAAAACACAGTGCACATGATTTTCTGTGCAGAAATTGTTAGTTTGAATTTCACTTTCCTAAGGGATGATGAATGCCTCCATTTCATTGATTGCTGCTTCGATTACGGTGTAACGTAGGCTACCCACGTTTCGTAGACTGTGACAATATGGTTTAAAAACTCGTCTCCCTCATTACTGTATCGCTCGAGAAAACTGAATTCACTGGCCAATCGTTTGGTTTTGTGCTCCGCAGTCAACATTTTTGGCACCCAGCGTGAACACAATTTACGATAATTTAAACGTTCGGACATTACTTCATAAAATAAACTTCTTGAGACAGCAGGAAATTCTTCAGATTAGGATGAAATCGTGAATCGTCTGTTCTCTTTCACTTTACTGTCCACTTTTTGAATCAAGTCATCGGTAATGACTGAAGGTCGCCCAATTCGTTCTTTATCATGAATGTATGTGTGGCCATTTTTAAAGGCCCTAACCCATTTCCGCACCATCCCATCACTCATAATGTTAACTGATTTGGTGATGAATTTCTGCTGCTTTGAAGCCTTTATCACTGAGAAAACGTATTACAGCACGTATCGTATTGTATTACACACGATTCTCAATTGGTGGAGGCATTTTATATCACGCAAACAGATGTGGACCCGATGGAATGGTTCCGTAATGGCGTCTGTAGCTTCCCAACAGATGTAGCTGCCCGGCGTTCAAGCGCTAAATGGTGCCCGCTGCACTGCGGCGGCGTAATTTAAAAACAGTACTTACTTTAAAAAAACGCCTCGTGTGTTTATATATATATATATATATATATATAAATATAAATGTTTAAGCTCTTGCTCAGTTATGTTTAGGCTTTCAGTATTTAGCAAATTTTGTCTTTTTTATATAATTTTGGCACTTTTAAATAAAGTAATTTTACGTTTTTCTCATCATGGTTAATAAATTTTTAATAAAGGTTGAGTTTTACAATCAAGGTGTATGGTGTCATTAAAATCTCTTTAATCTAAAATTGTTTATTATAATTTTTTTAATCTCTTGTTCTTGGTGGTTTAATTTGTATATTGAAGTTTTGCGAAGAGCTTAATTGCATAATTTAATATATTTTGTAGCTGTTCATCAAGCAAGTGAGTCATCAGATACTGGAACTGATTATGATTATTCACCTGATGATGATTGGCGAAAGGTAAAATTTTGTTTATATGTTCTTTTTATTGTTATTTTATTTTTATGTTATTTATTTGTTTTTATTTATATTGACCATTTTTTGTTGATTCTATTTTTCTTATGAAATTTGTTGTATAGTAAAAGATGTCAGCTGTGCTTAATATTGATTAGTATTGTTGGATATTGAGTGTTTTTGTTCTTTTCAAATTATATTTTTTGTTCAGTATTGAATTATACTCCAATGTAGATATATGATAATGCATTAAATAATGCATAATTTTATATATAATCCTAATGATCTTTCAACAGGGTGCATAGCATCATGAAAAGTGTTTAAAAAGAGGGCTTACATTTAAAAATCATTTTTGAATTCTTACATTTGAAATCTATTTTTTACTTATCTAACATTTGAAAACCACTTTAAAAGGACTTAATTCTAAGAAAAGGTCATTAATTTTCTCTAGAAGAACGAAGAAAAAATTTCATTTTATCTTTCTCTGCTCATGCTGAATATGATAAGTCAAAATCATGGTCATAAAAGCTTGTTTACTGTATGTATCTAAAAGGAAAACTAACAGATTGGGTTAATTTGAAGAAGGAATACAGGAACTCCAACAAATATTAAGATAACGCTTAATGATTTTTTTTTCTCCTACTTTTTTTGCTCACTTTTTCTTCAACAATGTACAGTGTCATTTATTAAATACTAGAATGGTTATGAATGGAAAGAAATGCATACTGGTTCATACTTTTTGCAGTTCAACAACTGTACAAACTTCAATTTTTAATATTTTATATGTTGGAGAATATTTTAAAGTTTTGCTTGGTATGTAAGTATTGAAATTGCATATTCTTAACAACACAGGAGATTGGCCTGATTAACTTAAAATAAGAAAGATGAAATATGAGATTGGTGCATATTCAAAAGATATATTGAATATGAGAGAAGATACTCTAAAAACACTGATATATTTGCTCATAATTCTCATTAATATGTTGTTTTGGAGCAATTATTTGAACCACATGTTACAGATATTCTACACTATATTGAATTGCAATTAACTGCAGTAATTACAGCAGTCAATTGTGTAAAATCTAGTATGATAAAATTTTAAATTGAGCCTGAAATTTTTAACGACCCTGATATCTCTCACAGTGTTTTTGAATATCCCTATCCATTTAAAAATTTTCATTTGTGTTGGACCAATCTCATCAAATTTTAGTTTTGACTAGAGAGAAACTTCGGAATATGGTATTTAAAATTTTCTGACTTCTCCATGCTCTAAAAACACGTTTGAAAATGTATGTCTTTTCATCTGTCTGTGACAAAAATAACTCAAAAACGTTTTGAGCTAAATTTGATTAACAGCTTTTATACCAAATTTGCAGATTTCTATCAAGTTTTGAGTAAAACTTGTTTAGAGGAAGTCCGACTCTTCCAATATTAGTTAGCATTGTAATTAAAAATTGGAGAGCTAGTTATACTAATTATTAAACAAATTTAACATTTATAGTTTAGGCAGATATCCAATTTTGTGTCAAATTCAACACTGTCTGCTGAACTGTACTTTAAGAAACATGTAAACATTATAACTCTAAAATGCAGTGACTGAAAAATATCAATTTGCTATGAGATTTTCTGACTATATGTAAAATATGTTTCATTTTTTTTAAAAGTGAAATGAGAAAACACAAATTTGATTTTTGGTAACTATTAACTTGTGCCAGTGATTGATCACCAAAGAAGTCATGGCGAATGACTTAATAGATTCAGTAGAAAAGCTTAATTCATTGTGAAGTGTATTTTTCATAACTGTAGTATGACGATGATATTAAGACATTCTCTGATATTACAAATTTTTAAAACTATATGCAAAAATGTTTTGGGAAGATCATATCTGCTATTTATTATAATGAAATTGCAAACAATATCTGTGCTAAATCAAATCATTGAATCGGTTTATTCTGTATGTGTTAAAATTGAGATGAAAGAAAAATGCTTTCTTCGCTTTTATTTAAACTTGGAAAATTTTATGTTGTTCCTGGAATAACATTCTTCATTTTGTGAGTGTTGTGATATTTTAAATTATTTGGTATATTGTCTATCACCACCTTAAAAATACTTTTTTTAAAAAAATGCTTAACTTGCAATTTTGCATCATTGTAAATAAAGATTCAAGATTTTGACAAATCTCCATGTTTCAAACTTCCTTGAATTTTAAGATCTCATTTTCAAATATGTCTGTTTCTCTGTGGAAAAGATAACACAGAAACACTTTCAGTTGGACAAGTGGAATTAGGATACACCATGTACATAAATTGTGTAGTTTTCAATCAAAGTTATCTGCATTATGTGTTTAAAGGAAATTTGTTTATCTCTGTGGCTGTTCAAATATAAGTTAGCATGTTAACTTCAAAATAAAGAGAGCTAGAGGGATAAAATTCGGAACACAGATTTAACACCTATAGTATAGTCATCTGTCAAGTTTTGAGCCATATCCTTAAAGAGCTCATCATTTGTCATTTTATACTTTAATATTAGTGTGAATGCAATAACTCTGAAAGGTGTTGCTTTAAATATCAAGCATAGTATTAAATTTTGTTACTAAAAATGTAGTTTTGAGTTAAAATTATGTTTAAATCTGTTAAGAATAATGCTTTTACCAAATCAAACTCCCTTACAAAAACATTTTTTTTTGGGGGGGGGGATACTTTCAACCATATTTTGAGGGTTAATCGCCAGAACACTTGCCAAAGATCTCACAACAAAATCAGTAAAAATGTATTTTTTCGCCTAAGTTTAATATTTCTTAATATTATGCCTATGGTATACAAGGCATTTTCTGACTTTATGTGAGAGAGTTTTGGAGAGACATTCCTGTTAATTTATTTTCATTTTGCTTCTATTTGCAGAGAATTTTGGAATTGATGTATTTGTTTACGTTATTTGTAAAAACTACAACTTGCCGAAGCATAACTATTTTATCATAAAACATATATCATTTTTTTAATAATTTTTTTTATCTAAGAATGTTTGCTTTTTAGGTTAAAATGCAGGTTTTCATTAAATTTTAGGAACATTAAAGGGTCAAAAAATGCTTTTATGAAATCTAAAAGTAAGAGGTACTTAGATAAAGTTTATTCAATTTGTTCATTTCTGAGCGCAGCTATTGTTTTTTATAAAAAATTGAATAAACTTTTAGAATGTGACACAATTCTTTCATCAGTTTTTGAGTTTTGCCAGTTTTACATTGATAACCATAGGTATGTTTTAGTTCTTATTTTTATAAAATTGCAAAAATTATTAAATAGAATGAGCTAGTCCAAGAAGATATTTACTCTTTTTATTCCAGTTATATTGAATCTTATTTGTTGTTGCTACCTATATATCGAATTCTTAACTTTCTTGCATGCTATATTTTTACATCAGTAACAGCATTTTCAGAAAAGTTTTATCCATCTAAATCAATTATTAACTTCCTAATATTAATATATGTTGGAGAAGATCACAAATCTTTATTATTAATCTTGTAAAAGTTAGTTTAATTTTTTTGTTATTGATAGTTTTTTCTACTTTTTTACAATAATAGGCATTGTGCAAGTACAGAAATAGACATTAAAATGCATTGACTGTGTTTCAAACTAATTTAAAAAATGTTTTTCAGTGAAAATTGTGTATTATAATAAAATGGGGACAAAATCTTGGTCTTAGAAAATAAGTTATTTATGTATGAGTACTTGTATAATTGTTTTAAGGTGCTATTACTACTACTACTAAGATTTTTAAAAGTATTTAATTTTGCAGCAATTTTACACTATGCATGCTGTTGAATCTTATTTTTTTTTTTTTTTAAGAAGTGGTGATGTTTGGTGCTTTTCAGTTTTAATTTGTATGTTTATTAATGAATAATGGTGGAACGCTTTTGTATAGGTGCTTAAAAATTCAAAACATCCATAGACAAAAATGCCTGTAAATATCTTAATGATTGTCAGATAATAAATTATTCCATATAAATTTCATTTTACCAGGGGTGGATTAAAATTCTTGAGGCTTCAGTACTTCCACAGGGACCCCAAAAATTAAAAACTCAAGTCATCAAACTTAACCAAGTCATTAAAAACATTATTTTTACGGTATATAGGGACCTTAAAGGTGTTTTTTACAATGATTTTTATTTTATTTTATTTTTTTCTTCTGGAGATTCAACTTGCCTTAGCATAGAAATAAGTTTGTTTCGAGTAATCTTTCATCAGAAAATGCTAGCTTTAGAGATTGGGGGGGGGGACAAGAGCCATATTTGACTATACTGCGCTGCTGACGAGGAAGCAAGTGATGATGGTAGCTGATTCATTTGCGTTCCAAGGTTGATAAATGTTTCTCCTATGATAGTATGCATGTATGTATTTATGGAGATTTATCTTAACTAATGACCTTTGCTGGCATTGGTAAAAAAATAATTGCGATATATATGTAAAGTAAGCTTAACTGTGACTTAATCTTATTGCAATACTTCAGTTCTGTGGTCTCTTCTTTGCATAATATTTATTTTAACATTTTCATCAATAAATTATTTAAATATTTTTCAGCTTGTAATTTTATTGCCATTTTTTGTACAATAATTTTTTTTTTTTACAATTGTGGACTCAATTCACTGTGAACGTATAAAAGTGCTGAATGGTTGAAGGCTTCCAAAAATAAATGTAAAACGAAATGTTCATGGTGCTCTAAAGTATTTGATATATCTAATGTTGGAATAATGGAATTAAATATAAAGTGGAATTGGATCAGGGAACAAGAGACTTTTTTAGAATAAAGTTAATATGAGCCAAATTTTTATTAAAAAAAAGAAATTAGGATTTAAATTAGATTAAGAGATATCATTGCACACATATATATCTTACAAGGATTTCTTTTGCAGGGGTCGACTTTGAAAAGGGAATCTTAGGTATTTTAAAAATAACTGCGTCTGCTTCAGGAATAATTATCCCTTCACTTCTTGTCCCAACAGATTTAAAGATCAATGTATTTGAATAAAATGTCTATGTCTTATATAGGTCACAGAGAGGTGCTCACTTGGCCCCCTTCTAACCAACACACGCTCATCACTAAGACCCGTTTATTATCAGCTTTCTTCTCCACCATGTCCTCCAATGAGTTCTGTAAAAAATTAGCTTCCATCAACTAAATAATCCTTTATCGATTATGTATTTAATTTGAGATATGCGAAGTAGGATTAGTTTTGCTTAAATTATACAACACATTTTGGTAATGTTTTAGACATGATTTTTTTTTTTTTTTGCGACTTCGTTAGAGAAAATATGACAATTAGAAGAAGAATTGAATGAATCAAAATGAAATAAATAAATACCGGTTATTGCCAATAAAACGCATACTTTCAAGCGTTAAAAAAAGTGATTAGTAGGTGTTTTACACCATCATCTCTATTCAATTATACTCTTTTGAGTCGGGCCATATTCAAATAACAATGAAGTTCTAGACTGATAGTTTGTAAATATAATATAAACTAGAAAAAACACTTTCACTGTCATGTTTATCAAGCAGTCGAAATTACTACAGACTATCATTCTAGTTATATTCATTTATAATATTACTGATAATGAGCAAACTCATGTAATAATTGTTCTACTCATTTTTTATGAATATATGTAAGAATTTCAAGAATACAAATGATTAATTAATGTACAAAATGTAAATTAATATACAAAAAGGATGGAAAATATGGATGTTTGAAATTGATGATTGATGCCAAATTTAGGTCACTAAATATTTTTTCAGATTATTTCAAAATGCGAAAGGATGAGGAGCTATATTATTCCTAACAATTATATTATATATTTAAAATATTGCAATACTGTATTATTAGCAGAATTAAAGAACAATTAAAAGAAGATTGCTAATTTTATGCTTAAGAAAAGGGGATCAAAAAATAAAGCATAAATCTTTTAAAAATTTTATGTTTTATTAGAAAAGCATTTTGAAAATTTGGTAACAAAAATATGACTGATTCCGAAAAATTTATAAAGAAAAGATCTGAGCAATAATGATTGCTTTTCAATGTTTGAATATTTATTTATTGAATATGATGCAAAATAACATAGTTAAATATATATATATA
>JAOUZG010003378.1:1892338-1950879 GCA_026289955.1 Argiope argentata
ATATATATATATATATATATATGACATGCATACTCCAAAAGAAAGCAATTGGTCATGTATATGATCAGTTAATTATAAATCTTAAAACATAACTGATGAGAGTCCTAAGTAAATTCTTATGTTATTTTAAATATATCAGTCTTGCCCATGTATAACATTGCCACATTATTTAATTTAATTTTGACAATGTGCTTTATATTTAATGTTTTCATTCTTTTTCTGGAATTTGTTTTGGATTATAATCACTGATGACCATGATAATCGAGATATAACCAAATCATGAATATCTTTAGATAAGAAATTCAGTGTTGAAGTATCTCTGTTTATTATACAGTAAAAATAATTTGTTGGTTATCTTAAAAAAATCACTGTTTGTTTTTCAGTGATTTACATTCAAGTCTACAAATGATACATATTTTATTGGTGATAAAATCAAACCAAAATTGGACTTTTCTTAACACATTTTCCCTTCTTTCATAAATAGAATGTGATTTCATATTCTCAGAACCTGAAATTTAGCTGTTTTGAAATAAAACTAAGTTTTAAAAAATAAAGGGGGGGACCAGTTTATGAACATATTTTTAAAACTACAGATATCTTGCAATATATTTACATCAAACAGTAAGCTATTGGAAATATAAAATTTCATTGCCAATTTCTAAATATTTTTTATGTTGGAAATACTTAAACATCAGAATTCCTGGCTCATTCTTAAGGAAAGAAAGTTTACTTCATAGGTCCAGTAATTTATTTCTATTCAGCAAAAGATATGGACATTATTTATTCAATGTGAATTATTCTATATATATATATATATATATATATATATATATATATATATATATATTTGCTTTTATAGAGATGGATTTATACTACTAACATTTAACAGGAAACGTTTGAAAAAACTGATTAAAATCCTTCCTTTTTATCACGATAAATAAAGAAATATTTTAAAAAAACTAGCTGCCCCGACAGACTTCGTACTGTCTCAAGTTATTGGGCTTTTGTAGCCTAATAACGTACGTACGTGTTTCACAGCACTTGGAAAATAAAAAGAATCGTTTAATACATAAATCCTTTCAAGAATAAAATAAACACATTGAGAGCTCTTAATGCCGCATTAATGTATATTAATAAAAATGGATCGTAAATATGCGTTGCTAAGCACAAAACTGGAGAACGGTTCTACCGATTCGGCAAAATTTTTTTAATATTTTCGTTAAGACACGAGGATGGTTCTTATGGAGAGAGAAAATGAAAAAACTGCGAGGGAAATAGTTAGAGAGACACTTTTCTTACTTTCCCGCCAAAAATCTTCATTTCCTTCCCCCACACCAACTGAAGAAAATAAAAAGTTGCGGCTAATGAAATAATATTGCAGTTATATGGCTGAATCAATTATTTATCATATGATTAAATTATTTCCCCATTACTATTATGAATCAAGGTAGTTGGTATTTACATATACAGTTTTAGACTTAATACAGATTCCCAGGTACAGTTGGAAATGTTTGAAGGGAATTCGAACGCAATTTTTATTTAGAATATCGATGACATTTGGATAACTGCGAGTACATTGTTAAAAGAAAATAGTCCGTAAAATACTCAAGTACTTCCTTCCGAAAAGTAATTCCTTTTCCTTTTTTTACTAAATATGTATTGCAAATTTATTGAAATAATTTAATTGAAAGTAAAAGGCTGTTGCTTCTCTAATTTTTGACTGAATTTAGATAGTTTTATTGAGTGCCAGTGCAAGTGCTCTAATGTTTCACACATAAATGTCGTTTCTATTATCTTTAAACTATAATGCCGCGCTCAGAGGAAATAATAGTGACACACACATCCTTCGTTTCTTTTTTTCCCTTCCTTTTTTTCTGCAAGTCCTTTTTTTTTCTATCTATATATTTTTTTCTTTATAACTTTTCTTCCTACAAACCCTTTTTTCCTTTTATTTATTTTTTCTTCGCTGCCTAGACTTTATTTTGAGCAGGAATAGATAAAATATCCATACAGACTAAACACCAAAAAAAATTAATAAAAAAGAATCGTTTAATATATAAATCCTTTTAAGAATAACATTAAAACATTAAGGGCTCTTAATGTCGCATTTATAAAAAAAAAGAATTTTTATCTTTAAGAACAACAAAAAAACTTTATATCAGAACACAATCAATAGCAATATTAAAAAATGAAACACCATCGAATAAAAACGAAGAAAATGATATTCACGTCCGTTGAGAAGAATGTTTTTAATCAGTATAATCAGCTGCATAAAAGCAACTATTTTCTTTCTTTTTTAAACACCCCGTTATCTATAAATTAAAACCAACTGACTTCGCGTATTTCTTTCTAAACAAATCATAATTTATTACTTCCTGCTATCTCACTCAGTTGGTGTGGGGGGAAGGAAATGAAAATTTTTGGCGGGAAAGTAAGAAAAGTGTCGTTTTAACTATTTTCCACGCAGTTTTTTTAATTTTTTCTCTTCATAAGAACCATCCTCGTGTCTTAACGAAAATATTAAAATAAAAATTAGCCGAATCGGTCGAGCCGTTCTCCAGTTTTGCGCTTAGCAACGCATTTCGAGCTGCATTTTTATTATAATAGATGAATCATTTAAAGGAAATTATTTTGAAATTATTTAAGGAAAAACTTAATATACTACATTTTATTTCATAAAACTGTGAATGTAGTACCGAACTTCATTATATGAAATGACAGCTTGTTTATAAATGTATATCTTGATTTTGCATTTTGCTTTTTTTTAAATAAAAGCTCAGTACATCCTTGTTCATTGGAAATTGAAAAAAATTTTCGATGTGAACTCCTTCAGAAGCAAGAATGGTATTGAGATGTAACTCATGCCCCATTTTCTTTACCATTAATTTTTTAAAAAGCTACTGATGTGTATATGCATATTGGTCTATGGCATGACGAGTGACCGTCATATTGAACGGCGCCCCCGCGTGATTTATTACTCCCCAAATAGTCCATCTTGTAATTTAAAATATTCTGAGTAATTGAATTTCTGCAAAGTTACAATTATTTGGCAAACCTTTCATCCTTATTACCGAATTTTTCTATCTGATCAATGAAATATCTTACATAATTTTCAGAAATGTTGTGTTTGAAGAATTTATTTGCAAGACATTCTTCTCACCTATGTATGGATGATGTGAATGTTGATGAATTAAATTCCGAACAAACAAGTTGCATCTGTTTTCTACACCAAATGAAAATAAAATAATAGTAGGTTGGAAGTAAAAAAAGTTATACAAAATTGCCCAAAGAATTTTTCACCCTTGATATTAAGAGTGCCATATACAGAGGAAAAAACCTGAATCTGATGAAGGCGCCTCCTATCGATGGAAGGGGATAAGGCGGTAACCAAACTAACGAAAGAGGCTTAAAAAGTTTGATTGACAAACCGAATAACATCCAATAGGGGAAAAAATTCTTAGTGTTCATCAACGGATTCTGAGGATACCACATTTCGCAGAACGATTAGCATATTTCCGATATCACCTTTGACCTTGAATTTCTCCCATTAGATTCTTCTTTTTTTTCATGTGTAGGTGAGTGTTGTGTCGTTTCTGACCGAATTTTATTTTAACTCAAATATTTGAATTGATATGGCTAGCTCTAATGGTTAAATAGCTTACAGAAGTGGTATTAAGAAAATTTTAGTAATTGTTTCATGTTATATATTTAAAAATAATATTCTTAAATAGAAAAATCATCATTAATGTTTTTTAATATCAAAATATATAAAGTGTATGTTAAAGATAATATTTTTGAAAGGCTCTATATTTACAGAAATTCCTTAATTGAAAATATTTTTTAATAAGTAGAATAAACTCTGAATTATCTATTGTTGTTAATTTTAAAATACTGTCAAAAATTTCGATAAAATATAAAAAAAGCATTTTAATATAATTAAGATCATTATTATTTCGTAAAAATATAACTACTAAATTTTAAGAACAGAAATTTTTCATTTATTCTTTGTTTAATGTATATATTATATTAAATCAAAATTGTTCTGAAATATTTTACTGTGTATTAGTATCTTTTTCCTTCTGTATTACTAATTATCTGTAATTTTTACACCTCATTAAACCGCGAGTCTCCATTGTTGAATATATACATCTTCACCTTTCGTTTTTCATTTCATCCCGACCTCTAGGAATAAAACTGATCCTAAAGCTGGCACAAAGCACACAGGGTTTTGCAATCCGTTGTCGAACAGCAGTCCCCAAGAGATATTTCTGTGTGGGAGTGCGATATTCAGAAAAACAACCGACCCATCAAAGTAATCCCAATAAAACTTTCCTTTACCCCTTGAAGAAGTTTTACGAAAACAGACTCTGTATAACACGAGAAGGGTTTGTAGGGTTAATTAACCACCCAGACATTGGAAAATATACTCTTTGGGTTAGATAGTTTAGATTTTTTTCTGCTTGCACAGAAAATCGCACTAAAGGTCCCGAGAATGTTAGAAGCATTCTTAGAACATAGAACTCATCACTGATTAATTATTAAAGTACTTCTATTTTGGGACATTTAATTGCTCTTCATAATTCCATTAATTAATTAATATTACCGAATCCTGTAATTTAGGAGTAATTGAATAACTCAATATTTGTAGTATCTCGTTTAACAGGACTTAATTTTTAACATTAATTTTGTTTATAAATTTTTCAATCCAAGTACAGCGGGCAAGATCTATGTGCCTATGAAATTATAAGACCTCGGATTCATCCCGAAAGAATGGGCTCAATCTGTTCTCTCAATAGTGTTAGGACTAGCATCAAATTTTAATAAAATATCCCTAATTTTTTTGGGGGGGGGGATTTTATTCGTAAATTATGTATTTAAAAAATATTAAATAGAATTAATTGAGGAAAATTAATAAAATTAATTGAGAAAGAAAACTAATAATATTCAAGGTGGAATTTTTCAACTCCTGTTAAGTATTTGTGTGTAAAATGACCTGGGATGTTCCTAATTTCTGCCTGATTTTCGCAAAAAAGAGAATGTACTCAATATTAATTAACTGTCTCTTTTATGCCGTATTAAATAAGAAAAGATAAATATAGTTATGTTGGAAATATAGATGAAAATCATCTTAAGATTAGTAATAATTTTTACTTATATAATGATTTGAAAATACTAAAAGGGAGTTAAATTTTGTTTTTCATAAAATGGGTAATAGTAGGTAAAAAAAAAATTCAGTATGTGTAATATGGCTGCTTACATTTATCAAAATAAATATATATAAAATACAAGTAAATGTTTTAACCTTCATATGATCCCCTTAGTCATGAGTGTAACAGCTTCAATGATATCGAACATATAATTCTCTCGTGCAAAAAATATGCATCTTGTAGAGACAAATTCTGGACTTATCTACAGTTAGATAAACAAGATATCTTTTTCACAAAAGTTTTGGGTAAAATAACAGCAAATAAAACCAATCTGCAAGTGTCTCTTCAAGCGATGAAGCACTTCAACATCTACTAATTTTTTTTCGCCATTTGCTGTTGTGAGTTTCTTCGTTTTTGTTTGTTTGTTTTTTACACCACTCTGTGTTGCGTGAAAACTCCACCTTTTTGTTCTTTTCTTCATCGAAACTTCTGCATCTGTGCTGAATTGCATTTCAGAACTGCTTTTAACTATGAACTGTGAATTGACTGTTTCTTGAAATCGTGCGTGATGTCTCGTGTTTATTGAGAAAACGTTTTTGCCTTTTCTTGTTCTGCGTTTCTGAAAGCTTATCAGCTATTTTTGTTTCATTGTAAATGAACTAAAATTTTAAAATAATAAATACTATCGAGATTTAATTAACTAACTTCGTAAGAATGTTGTTTCATTCAAAATAGAAATTATGATTACACCTATATTATAATGAATTAGAGAAAAAAAATATTGAAATGTATTGTTACACAAATGCAAATACACTTTAAAAAGCAAATGCAATGACCAACTTAATTTTTTAATCCAGATGTATGGTTACTAAGATTTACTTAGCTTATTCTATATCCCTTATTCACAAGAAAGTATTAAACAAATCCTATTAGAAATGTAATATTTATTACTGTTCCCAAAACCTTTTTCTATTCCGCGTTTTATGCAACGCGTTTCTTTAATTTTCAGTAACCTCGACTAAAAAGAAATTTGAAGAGTTTTTAAACTTCAACTAATACAAAAACTTTCTCATTCAGCATTGTTTATGAGCATTAGAGATAAAATTCTTATCTAATATTAATTAATTTCACTAACATTGATCTTTATCCATCCAATAATTTATTGCATTAGGAGTAACAGAATTTAAAAATGGACACACTTTATAAAAATTGCAATGCTCTAACTTCCGACAATATTCAAGCACGAAATGGATTTTTGCATCAAAATAAGGCTTCAAAAATTATCTTTTTAATAAAACCAAATTTTAACCTACAAATTAAGTTTCGATTTTTAGCGAGTTTAAAAAAAAATAGTTTACCATATCTATCAACAATATATTTCACACAAGATGATAATAATAATAAATTAAACTGCACGAGCATCTCAACAGGAAAAAAATTCGCTTTTATCAACTTGCGGCCATCACATTAACAAAAGCTCGAATTAAAAAATTAATCAACTATTATTGTAAATTAAATATATAAAAATGTGAATTTCAGCAAGTGTTTGTATTATGCGAAAAAAAAATTGGAAATATATTTTCTAAAAAGTAAATGGTGGAAAAGATTTCTGTGATCTTTTACAACATTTATATTATTAGTTAAATAAAACAGTTACATTTTCAAAGCAAGTTATTCCATTGGGGATTTATATATATATATATATATATATATATATATATATATATATATATATAGGATAATCATTATAATCAGCGCTTCTGCTAACAAGTTACATGAAATTATTATATTTTATGTAACTTAAGTCAATAAATGCTCCAATGAATTAAGAAGTTTAAATTTTTACTTAGAACCCCGGCCTTTTCAATCATATTTAACAAAATTTTCTTGTGACACCAATATTTTTTCTAAAAATTGTTAAAATTCCAATCATCTAAATCATTCACTAAAACTGGATAATTTATGAAATCTGAATATCAGTGTTCTACAAAAACTGGCGATTGTATAGACCGTTCATAGACCGTTTCAAAGAAGATACGCTAATCTTTTACCAAGGTTTCTCGATAGATATTGGCCTATGATTATGGAAATGTTGATTGTTCTAATATTGGTATATAAAAACTGATAGATTTGATTGCAGAAGATAAAAAGTTTATTTATTTAATAGTTGTCAGGAATATTTTGCAGAATATCATTCCTTAGGATAAACAATTAATGGAAAATTTAAATTTCACAACCTTTTCATAAGTACATTTATTGACTGAAGTCGAAATATTTTTATTTGCTTCATTTAAATATTTTGAAACTAAAACTAGAAAAATGAATTTTGCAATGATTCATAGAAGTTTTTCAGTTTTCATATTTAAATAAAGATGGTCTTGATTTCAGTAAAATATGGTTTATATTAATTGCAGTGTAATTTTTCATTCTAATTTAAAGTGTAAATTTTATGGGCTCTGACAGAAAAATTAGTAATGGATAAGTAATACAGTGAACAAAACTATTTAAGGCTAACATAATAATAAAATTGAATAATATAACTACTATTATCTGGAGTTCCGATAGTTAAATATTTTGTGAAAAAAGTTATTGAGACCGAATTGAATTAAAGATTAAAATGAAATCTGCTAAGCATATTTCATTGTATCATATCAGAACATAATTTCTTGAATGACGTATTAAAAAAAAAAGTGAATTTATGAAAATATCCAGAGGAGAAAAAAAATGCTCCGGACACATGGCTCCCTCCCTCTCTCTCTCTCTCTCTCACACACACACACACACACACACACAGTAATCGCAGAGCCTCTATAATCACAGTAATCGCAGAAGGATTCCGAATTTTTATTTATCTAGAATATCTGGGATCAACAGGTTTTATCAGTAAATAGTCAAAATAAATTTGCCCATTCTCGATCCACTTTGAAAATAAATAAAAGCTTTTTGTGTATGTTATTTGCAGCTGGCCCTGCTCTTGAAAATAATATTTGGTATTTTTATTTTTTAGTTGTTTTTGCATCTTTATTTAATTTCCAAAATGGAATTTTTTAAAGCTTTGATTGCTTCATTTGGAGTAATATTTTTACAAGATGCTGTGTATTTTAGTTTTACAATTCCATTATTACCAAATGCCCGTCCG
This sequence comes from Argiope argentata, assembly GCA_026289955.1. Classification (NCBI taxonomy): domain Eukaryota; kingdom Metazoa; phylum Arthropoda; class Arachnida; order Araneae; family Araneidae; genus Argiope; species Argiope argentata. Next base: position 1,900,625 of record JAOUZG010003378.1, read on the forward strand.
AGATGCCGCTAAATATGCAAAATTTGAATTTAGGAAAAAAACAACATTGCACATTCAAATTTTTTTACAAAAGTTTACTATATTTATTTCTAGGGATTTGGTAGTATTCACCGAAACAAGTGTGGTTTATGAAGGCGCAGATGACCACAGCAGTAATGGCAAAAGGGGGGGGGACGAAAAACAAAGAAAATAATGCTGACTGGGAAATTTTAAGACGTTGTAGACATAAAAACAATCGTAGGTTAAAGGGAGGATTTATAGTATATTCCACCGCGAATGGGAAGAGTTAAAGGAGCATTGAGGGGGGAGTACAATTATTTTTTCAGTTATGCCTAAAATAATGCTGTTAGATTAATGCATCCGTTTACCTGGGTTTTTATTCCTTGTATCATTTGCGGTTGATTTCATAAAAAAGAAACTGCAATTGTAAACGAAAAAAGACTGCGATGCTTCTCCATTGGATAACATTACGTTTTGAAAATTGTAGGTGGCGGGTATACGGCACCCTTTATTCACGCATTTAAACTGATGCAAAACACAAGATTTCCGTTCCTACAACTTTTTTTAAATTGTTATAAACATTTTGTTAGTTTTAGCCTTTAGTTATTAACACAGGGTTGTCGCGCCATTGGGAAAATGTGGCAAGTTCATGAAATTTAAAAATCGGTTTTAAAAACTGGGAATATGCAGGGAGTTTTGACATTTAGTTATTTTTCCCCATCTAAAAAAGGCGATCTCGAAAGATAGCAAAAATAAAATATCGTTGTCATAACTTCCTTTATTATTTTGCTATCATTATTTTTAAGGGAACAATATCATTCGCGATTGTGTAATGCAGGGAACAATGTCATTCGCGATTGTGTAATGCAGAAACTAACCCCCCCCCCTCCATGGATCAGTTTTTACTGAAATACTTATTTACAATTTGCTTGGCGCAGTATAGCCTATTCTGGCTCTTGTGCCAATAAAACCAATAATCCGTCGCCCCCATCCATCCATGGATTGGTCCAGTCCCGATTTGTGAAACTGTTCTTTTTCTATAAGATTCTCCAATTATAGCTAATGAGCGTCCGCGGGATTTGCTTCTTGCTGTTTCAGATATCAAAGATGCATTTTTCTGGCAGGACCGTTCAGTCTACGGAAGCAATGCGGCAGTTTTTAGTCTATTATACTTGAGTTTTTTTAATGGTTTTTATATTATTTGAGAAGCTGTGAACCTATTCTAAATGGCCCAGAGAATAATTTTAATACATGAGCTGCCCAAAATTCATATTTAATACGAATTGAACGGATAAAAAAAGTTCTGATTTTCCTGAACAATCTTGATCTAATGAACCTGTAAACAATCTGGTTTTATAAGTTTCACAAAATCCATTTGTTGTGTTGTGACTAATGGCACTTGCCGTGGACAAGCCTCCGCTGATACGACCAGCAGATTTTAAGCCTAAGAAATGCGTCTCTTTGTTTTTACAAGTAGTGCTATCTAAGGCCAAGAGTACGACTTAGCTGCACACACGTCACAACCCTCTTTAGGGCGCGGACTACATTCATGCGGATACATTTATTCACCTCAGATCGTAATTTAGACCTGGAACAAAGAACGATCACCTCCGAGTGATATTATTCTCGATATGGAAGACTTGGCGACCACGAACAGATTTAACGAGCGCCACACACTCGGGGAATATTTTGGCTGGTGAGTTTCGAACTCGTTACCTAAGGAGCACGGGTCCAACTCTCTACCAACCAGGCCATTTGTTGCATCCTGCTCGCATTGTAAGAAGATAATAAATCCATCTTAATTGGGAAAACAAACTTACTAGTCATGACAAAAGAGAAAAAACATACCAGAATGCCTGCCCGTTCAAAAGATTCATCATTGGTGTTGGATCTAGTATCTAAAGGATTATAGGAAAAGATTACATTTCAGATCCGAAAACATAAAATTTAATGTCCCAAAATAAGCAGATTTCGATTATTAACTTTAGAACAATAATTTAAAGATGACCCTTGTGGGCATTAAAACTTGCTGATTCAGATTCGTCGTTTAATGCATTCAATGGTATGTCGGCAATATTTTCACTTATATTCACTGGCAGTGAAGTAGCTAAAAAAAGTACTTATGGCCATACAAATATGTCTTACTTTATTTATTAAGGATGGCCAAGTACATGAATCGAAGAAAAAGAGTGAACAAAAAGAAAAAATAATCTTGTTTTGTAATGTTTTTTTTCTGTTGAGAAACGATTAAAGTATTTATATTATGATAAATATGCTTTGCATTTTATTTCACCCGAGTCCTTTGTGTGATTTACAATTAATGAGCTTGAGAGGTAATAAATGTCTGCTTCCTTTTGCTTATTCTACTTAAAATCTTATTGTATAACTACACAAGTGTCATTCACTCATTTCCTTGTATTTTGAATATACTTTCAGGGAGAAAACGAGAAACACATGAGGGTTTTTTTCCAGGTCCGAGTGGCAACTGTTAAAAAGATTCAAATAAGAGATTCTTTAAAAAATTAACTAGAAGTAGTTATTTTGTTACAATATTTCAGATCTGATTAAACATCATTTGGTCTTGCCTTGCCCTGCCCTGCCCTCTGCGGTGCAGCTTTGAGCAATTATATGTGAACCAAATTTAATGTAATTTGGGATTTTTTCCACAAATTTACTCCTATTATATTGTCCCACTTGTATGTAATCAAAGTATTATAAGTTTTTAAGTATCAAAGTCTTATTCTTATTTAGAGTATGATAAATATAAAATAATTGAAACTTAAATATATCAAGTTGTTTGTGAAAAATGAATTCATTTAAAAAATGGGATTAGTTAAATATATGTGTGAGGTAGGAAAAAGTGTAAGAGATTATAGAGGACATGAGGTGCCCTTCCCCCTTCTTAAAACTTTGTGCAATAAATCATTTTTGTAGGCCTAACGAATTGAATAGTTTATATTGAAAACTCTTTAGTTTTGATTCATTTCTATGTTCTGCATCATATGTATTCGTCTATTCTGAATTACTATATTTACTTTCTCAGCTCAGAAAGATAATTAAAAGAAAAAAAGTCATCATTTATGCTAAATGAAAACTAGAGCAATATTTAATGAAGAAGATATTGCAATAATATTTACTAAATTTGTTAAAGAGCAATTGATTGCAGAAATTTCGCTTTAATGAGACAGTAGAAAAGATTATAATTTCCCAATCTTTTCATGGATATAAAGGAGAAGAAACATCAGTTTCGATTTCATTATGCTAAAACACTTTAAGGAAGAAAAATATATTTACACTAATTAAAAACCAAAGTTAAGATGTGAAATAGATTAACAGAATTTTTTGAAGCATTATGAAAGCTGGACCATTTCCTTAAATCTTTCATTAAAAAAATACAATTCAAGCAGCCATTTTAATTTCTAAACAATATATTTGTCTTATTATATTGCTATCTATCTAATAGTGAATCATTTTATTATTATAACTTTTCAGATAAAAACAGTAGAAAAATGAATATAAAGTAGTAGCATTCAAAGTCCTATAACTATGACTTTCATGATATTTAAAATTGTATTATTGTTTATAAAATTTCCTTTAATCAATATTTCTATATGGTTAGAATGAGTATTGTATCACAATTTGAACCTAGAAGTGATTACATTAATCATTTTAGAGTGGTCTTTTGAACTATGTGCTAACTGAAAAGAAAGATGTTACAAAACACTCATTGTTTTTCCATCAATAATCGACTTTTGATTTTAAAGTTATTGTTTGCAAAATATGGCATATCCCATATATAATAATCATACTTGTATGTGTATTTGTCTAATATATACTTTAGCTACGAGCGAAAGTTAACCACATTCTCGAATGCAGAAGCTATATAATGAATTTAATTTTGAGAGAATTAAATGTCAAATAGCCAATATTTGGATCATGGTTTGGATATTAATTCTGGATTTTCAAAAATAAATGAATACAGTTAAGCTTAAAATTCTCATCATGACTCCCCACACCATAGGAGCAGGAAAGTAAATTACACACTACACAATGATTGATGAAAGTTTTATGGGGGGGTCTCTCTTTCTGAAATAAAATTGTTTTGTACAGTTGTCAACAAAAAAAGGGGGCATTCTGTTACTTTATTTTTAGATAATGCATCTTCACAAAATTGACATTGATGGAAATTACTTAAGAGGGCTTTTTTTAGGTCAGTGACATTTTTAATTAGTATGTCATAATTTTCCCATGACAGAAATAAAAATTGTTCATTAATTTGGTCCCAGATGCGTCCTTATCTATATCTGTCAAATTTCGTTCCAAAATTTGCAGTGGCTCATGAGTTATTATTAATTTTGTTTGCTTAAAGCTCTGTCTAGAAAAAGGCAACTGTCTCTAAACCTATATTAAGTTAATCTTGGATTGCTGAAAGTAGGAGATGTGTTTCATATTATTTCACTGTGATTCCAAAATATTAACTATATATGACTCGGAATGATCTGTAGATGAACATTCATTTTCAAATTCCCACCATTTTATAGTTTTTTTTATCATAAATTAAGCATTTCATTATATTTCAAAATATTTTGAAACTACCTTTATGGATGATCCAACTAAACATATTTCAGTTCCATCCATAAATTATTTTTTTGAATAAAACACATTGCATTGGTTTGAGAATATTTGAGCTAAACTTTATTTCATTGGTAAAATGATTTGCATAATGGCATTTTAAGCAAATGAATTTATTGGCCTTCATATGAAGGAGGAAATTTTATTTTTATGTCTCAATGGTTGTTAAATAGGATATTATTTAAGCTGAGAAGTACTTTATTATAATGATATGACATTTTGGTTTCAGACCGATTTCGACAATATTTTAATCAGATTAATTGAGTAAAAAGCTGAGGATTTTAAATTGATTAATATGTTGTCATCTGTTGAAAATTTCATACGGATCATATCTATGATAATAAAATAGCTCATCTTCCGAATAATAATACGCTCAACATCCGAATTAATTATTTCTTTATTTCACCTAGAATTAATTTTTTTCATGCGCAAATTATACAAAACATACTGTAATCAACTAATAGTTTAAACCTGTCACTAAAAATTTATGTTTTCATTCTTAACCCTTTATTAAAAAAGGTTTTCATGGGAATTGAGGGAAACCAGCCCAATAAGAAAAAGACCAGTAATAGTAATAGTTAACCTAAGAAAATTTAACAGACGCTAGAAAGTTAACTTGTTACAATTGTGGTTCCGATAAACACTTTAAAATAGAAAGGCCGAAATTCGAGGGATTAGACTATGAAAAGATAATAGTAAACAATGCTTGCGCTGAGGGATCAGAATCAAAATTGGAAACAGTAGCTGCGAGGGTAGATTTACTTAGTAAAGTTATTTCTAGGCAGGCTATTAAAGATAAACTTAGTAAGCTGGAAAAGGTATCTCTCAGTGTCGCTAGGAAACTAGCTGAGGCATTAGGGGATTCTGGTACGGAAATTACAGTTATGAGAAGAAACTTAGTTCGTGAAATTTCAGTTGAAGATGCTTCTACAATATACTTGAAGGGTATTTTTGGTCCAGCGGTTAAATGCTCTTTAGTGTACGTTCCGTTGTCTTGCGACTGGTGGGCAGGTTAAGGTGGTGCATCAGCAAGTTTTATGTGCTTTAGTAGATATTTTGGTGGAGGAGGTGTTACTTCCACCGAATGTTCCAAAAGTATTGAGAGGGGCCTGGAGTGAAGGAAATTCACTGGTTCGGAACTCTCCGGACCTGAGGGATGACTCGGGAAATTTTGATGAAACTGAGTTTTCACCTCGAAGTCTGCATTACCTTTCAGGAAGCTCAAAGGGAAATTACTTCATGTGGGAACTATTGACATTAAGGACGAGAAACAAATCACTGATATAGGTAAGGGAAGCATGTGCTGATAGTTTTCGCTCTGAGTAGGAGCAGTGTGCCGAATTAGCAATGACTTGGAAAAATACTGAAGAAAACAAAGGTAACTACTATGATGTAGACGGTTATCTATTTGCTAGAGACAAAATACTCCTGCAGGGTATTTGGCAACTGGTAATTTCAAAGTGTAGGCGAAATGAGGTTTTGAAACTTGTTCATACTTCAGTGTTTATTTGCCATATAGGTCTTAAAGACTCTAGAGCGGATCAAGTACTCATTTTTCTGTGAAGGTATGAGAACTGATGTTTAGGGTGCAGTATACACGCCAACTACAATTTTGAAACGCAATGTTATCCTATGAAAAAATATTGTACCCGTGTTTCGTTTGCTATTACGGTTTCTTTCTTATGAAGTCGTTCTGCAATCGGCAGAAGGAATAAAAACATAGGTTTCTCCGCAAGAAATTTTGTTCTCGGACTTCTCAAAGTATTTTTAAATATTCATAAAATTTCAAAGGCACATTTTTTTTAAAAAAAATCTATCATAAATAAAATAAAACTAGCCACTGGTATACATTCGTTGTGGTATCTTCTTTCCGATGCATATAATTAAAAAAGAAATAAACGAGGAGGATGAGTGCTAACAGTATTTTAGACCTAAGGTTGAAAAAAAATCTGAACTCCCCCCCCCCACTTATATTCCTTTAACTCCTCTCATTCGCGGTGGAATACACACTGAATCCTCTTTTTACCATGTGATTGATTGTTACTTTTATTATCTGGTCTTCACTCCGTCTTCAAATCTCTCCCTCCGCATAATTTTCTTTCTGCTTTTTGTTTTGATTTATTTTGTTTACCATCACAGCTGTAGTCATCTGCGCCTTCACAATCTACACTTGTTTCAGCGAATACTACCGCAACTCTGTAAACAAAATTAATAAACTTTTGTAAAAGCATTTGATTTTTGCATATTTAGCTGCATTTCCGGACGGGCTAATTGGTGATGATGGAATTGCAGAAGTAAAATGCACAGCAATTATTACTCCGGATTAGGCAATAAAAGCCATAAAAAATTATTTTGGAAATCAAATAAAAATGAAAAAACAACCATAAATAAAATTCATAATTATTATTTTCAAGTACAGGTCCAGCTGCATATAACACACACAAAATAATAATAATAAAAAAACTTTTGTTTTCAAATTGGACGGAGAAATGGCAGAAGAGGGGAAAAAAAATCGTAATTCAAAATTTTGGCAATGGAAAAGTAATTGTTTCTTTTAATTTGGCTGTTTATTGTCAAAATTCGTTAATTCCAGATATCTCAAATGAAGGAAAATGTGGATCCTTTTGCGATTATATAGGATCAAAAGAAAAAAGAAAGAAAAATAAAGAGGAGGAGGGCTGGGGGAGAGAAAGCCCATTACTTCCGTAGCTTTTTTCTTTTTTTTTTTTGCTCTGAATATTTTAATAATTGTACTTTTGTACATACAATTCATAAATCAATACTGTTTTGTCTGCATTCTTTATTTTTTTTGTTAACATTTTAATTATTTGATTTTGTATTTATGAGATTTTGTACATACATTTATCTTACTCAAGTATCTTGCAATAAATGATATTGAATTGTATTATCAATCGAAAAGTAAAATATAAGATAGATAGATATATATATATATATATATATATATATATATATATATATATATATAATTTGCCAACACTTGAATATTCTTGTTTCTGAATCAGTTTTCTTCATAATCGGTGTTATCTATTGTCATAAAAGGATTTTTAAAAAAGGTATATGTGTGCATGTATATTTCAATAGTTCACTAAGCAATATCTTTATTAAAAAACTAGCCACCTTTGGCGATCAACTGGTTCAATATAAAAGATATCTAAAGTTTTACATATTTTATAAAACTTGTTTTCTGCATTGCTTTTTCTACAAAATATTTAGTTATCAAAACTTCAGTTTTTGATAGCTGTATAATTCAGTTATATTATTATGTAGGCCAGTTCTATGTATTAACAGTTCTGTTCAATGTACTACATATCCCTTACTAATTTTCTATCAGAGCCCATAAAATTTACACTATAATTTAGAGTGGAAATATTAAACTGCAATTAATATAAAACATTTTTTTCTTGAAACCAAGTACATCTTTTTTAAAATATAAAAATTGAAAGCAGAAAAGTCGTTCAATATTGAAATTTGTATGTGCATTGCAGAATAATTATCGTAATATTTAAAATCTCTTAAAGAATTATTCAACAGAAATTTCTCTGGTTCTTTGTAAAATTCAATTTTGAATTTCACTTTCAAAACATTTAAATGATGCAAATAAAAACATTTCATGTGATTTCAGTCAATAAAAGTTCTTATAAAAAATTATGAAGTATACATTTTACACAGTCCTTTTGTCCTAAGGAATCATAATCTGCGAAACACTCTTGATTCCTAAAGTTTTAAATAAATAAGCGTTCTGTTTTCTGCGATTAAATCTGTCATCTGTTAAATAATAATATTAAATCAATTTATTTTCATAATCATAGTTCGATCACCGTGGTGTAATCCTTGTTGTGTAACTTCTTTGAGAACGTCTATGAAGTGGTCTAAAATCGTCAACTTTTACAGGAGAACGATATTCAAATTTCATAAATTAATCAATTTTAGTGAATGATTTAGTGGATTGGAAATTAACAATTTTTCTTTAAAATATTGATGTATCAAGAAAACTTTGGTATCATAAAAAAGATAATTTTTTGAGCTTTTCCTTGATGCAAAAAACAATTTTGTGCTGTTGTAATTTCGAAAGTTATAGCGTTGTAAATTTAATAAAGTGTACCCTTGTGGCGTTTGCAACAGGAGCTAAAATTCTTCAGCATATCTACTTTCTACTTGTGGTGTTGGCAACAAGGAGAAAAGAATTATTAAATATAAATGTCAGATGGAACAACGCAAATGTTAGGGTTTCTATTTAATCTTCCTGTAATTTCAAGCATAGGATTTGAATAATCTATGAACGTTTTTAAATGTTGAAGCAGCTATGGTTAACACACATTTATCTCAACACATCTTACAGGAATTCTCTCACAGTTTTTTAGTGAAGAAGTTGTATGTTTATTCTCCATCGCTAAATCCTTTTTTAAATCTTGTTATTCCTTAATATAATAAATTACTGGATGTGTAAGGCTCAATGTTAGTAAAATTCATTAATATTAGATAAGAATATTATCTGTTATGCTGTCTTAAATAAATATGATAAGTGAATTTATGGTGCTAAGGTGGAGATCATATCTGATCATAATCCCCTGAAATATCTGAACCAAACCACTCCTAAAAGTTCAAAGCTAACCGTTGGGCTCTGGCGTTCCAAAAGTGGAATTACTCCATTTCGCATAAACCAGAAGTACAGCATCGAGGTGAGGACTCAATCGCGATTGGAATGATCCACTGATTGTGCTACCTCATTTATGTCTGTATTTTTGATATTTGTGTATCCAAGAGATCAATGTATATGATGTATTTGTTTTTATCTTTTAATGTAATGAAAAAAAGCCTCTGTAGGCTAATTTTATGCTTAGGTGGGGTGTGTAAGGTCCGCCAAATTTGGCAACACTTCTCACATAGCAAACCTTTTTGTGGAATTACGCAAGAAGGCGGAGAAAAAAAGGTTGGGTGGTGCGAGGAATCGACCAGAGAAAGTCGATGAGAGATGAATTGCAGAACGAAGGAGGAATGTTGAGAGGCGAATCGGAGGAGAGGGGACAGATGATTCCTTGACTTTCAAATCAAGAAGGAGGATGTCAGTCTAAGTCGGAATCGGGAACGTACGCAGCGAGTGAAGAGTAGAGTTCAGTCTAAATCTAAGACTGACGAAATTGAAAGATGATGAGATATTTTTGTCTTATGTGTGTGTTGTGGCCCTATCTACATGTTAATAAAATTTTGGGACTAAAACTGGATGTGATCACTGTTTCTACCCCTCACATGAAAGAAATCCCACATCTTGCTTAATGCGAAAATTTCAGAATACTAATTAAAGTAATTTGCTCAGTTAATTAATGTATAATGTTTTTGAATGGGGAGAAGATTTTCTCTCTTTATTCTTATCTCCTCTCTGCCAGTCTTTCTCACTTTAATTGTCTTGTCGCCTCGTGGTGGCTGCTGTTGGTTAAGCAGGATTTTATCTATGGGGATCTGGCGCGTTTTGGCCTTTTGCATCTGGTGTAAACTATGCTTTCCCAGGGGGATAGGTATCAACAATTAATGTATCTGAACAAATATTTTCTTTTGGGCCATTTCAATTTACACCATTTTTATGAAGATGCATTTATAAATTACCAAGTTACAGAGGTGACCTATATATATGGATATTTATGTTTATACATTCCTTTCAAAACAAACCACACAAATCTGTGGCTAGCGATTGTATATTCCGACTCCACTAAATAAATAGTTTTATGTTAATGTAATATAGAATTGCCTTTTGGTTGTCAAATTATGAAAATATTAAAGAAAATAGTTTCCATACTACTATTATAGTATTGAAATTATTTGTTCACTCCCAGTATTATGGATTTATTTATCAGTTTTCTACCTATGTGTGTACATAAATAGCTTCAGATTAATTATGATTTTTTTGTTAATTTTTCATTTATAATGCTAACCAACTAAGAATTTTTTACTATGGTCTTGACCCGTTTAATATTGACCGACAGTATATATAAACGAAGAATATTGGATTAGTTTTCCAAATTTGTAAACGTTGGATGAAAGTTCATGGGAAAAAAATAGGAACAATGTTTACAAAATCAAAAAAAAATCAACCCCATATAAAATAAAAGGAGAATTGAATTAAGGTCTACCGTATTTTGATATTTATTGATATGTAAATCCCGTCACATAAACAAGTGCATGTCTTCCTTGACATTTTTTGTGCATTGTGAAAAACGATATATCGTCGGTTGGTATTAAAAGGATTAAAGAGTAGTAAACTACAAGTACTATTTATAGCAAATTATCAAATTTTTTAGCAGTCCTGAAAAGTTTTATGAATTGGTTCACTTTAATTTCGTTATCAGTATGACTGAGCATTTTCAATGTTCATAGTCAAAATAAATTTTATTCCTCTGGTTTGAGTTATCTGTTCTTGCAAAATCAAAATAAATTTTACTTCCATTTTTTGAGTTATAAATACTTGAAAAAAACTGGCTAATAGATATTTCAAACTCTTGTTAGTGGGTAACCAATCTTAACTTATTAGAACATCTTTGATTGTTTTAATTATCGATTTTATGTCATAAATATCAAAACTAGGGATAATTATTCTCATGAGAGAATATTCTTTGTTGAGAAAGAAACCTTTATGTTATAAATATTCTTACTAATGGTTTTTTTTTTTTTTTTTTTGCGTATACCTTTTCACTAGTAAATTTTCGATTAAATTTCTAAATCTTGTTGACTATAGTTCATACCATTATATAGGTATTTTGGAAATTTTAGACGTGTTTTTTTTTATCCAGCCGAAAAATCCGATCGCTGCACTATTGCAAATGTGTATACAGGAGCTGCATGAATATTTTGTTGCAGAAATTTTAAATGGATGTGCCACTGACCAGTCAATGCTTGTTATATGCATTAAGAGAAAATAAAAAATGTCTTGTGCAATCAGAAGTAACTTATGTCAAATGTTTTTATTCATGCATGTGTACAAATTTTCATAAGTTATCTCTTTTTAACCTTTCCCCTTGCCTACAGTTATATATTTCATAATATAAGAAATTGAATGAAAATCTGTTATGCATTACTGCTATTTACTAGGAAATCAGTAATACTGTGACTAATAATGGCATGAAATTAAAATAATGAATATGCGATACAAGTTAAGGAACTTACGTATTAAGCCGTCGATCATTTTCGCAGATTAAAAAGCGGTCGCCAATATATCGCTTATGCGCTAAAATTGGTTTGCCACGTATTCAAAGGCATTAAAGAATTTTGGTCGCCAAAATGAAATTTGGCGTGGTTGGCGGATCGATGGTCTAATACGTAAGTACCCATATTTAAACATTTTCTGTGTTTATTGTTTACAGAACTATTAAACAATCTGATTTAAATTTTGTTGTTTATGTAAATAACATTTGCATAGTTACAAAGTAGTAAATATGAGAAAGATTATCTTTTTCTTAAGAAACATTGCTAAGTATTGATATATTTAGTATTAATTAATTTTGTACATAATTCACTCAGAAATGCCAGAACCCAATCAATTCAATTAAGCAAAATATAAGTTTCTGTTCTTTCAGTTTATTATATTTTTTAAAAATATTTAAATTTTGTTTCTATATTTAATACATGTATTTAATGATGCCCTTCAGATGCAAAATACATTATTCTGACTATTTCATGTAAGTATTGCTGCTTCTTGTTTTCAGCCAACCTCCCCGCCACCATTGATCAAAGCAGTATTAACAGAAAGTATTACGGCTGTAATTATTTGAACAGTGTTGTAAGAACAGTAATTAACTGTTTATTTATTTTGTTTGTATTGCTGGGAAGTTTGAATGTATACTCTTGTTTTTTTAGACAATACAAGTAGGAGCCGACTATCAAGCAGTTATTCCAGAAGGTCTTTCAAAATATGATGATGCACCAGGTTATTATCTTTTATAAATTTAAATTTTTGCTTTTGTTTCTAATTTCTTGATTATTTTTTATTTCCCTATGTAACATATGAGGGTTTTTGTGTGTGTGTGCGCGCGCCCTGCTGATTTGACTTCTGTTTAGAGGTATTTTAATTTCTTAATTGCCGTTACTACTTTGCTCACATCTTTTCTCTTTTTTAATTTAGTTTAATTTTTGTAATGTCCATTATTTACGTTTAATATTTCTTACTAGTAGTTAGATTCGTTCTATTCTTTCTTTTTTTTCCCCCCTTCAGAATTTGAGACTTTTTTTGTGTGCGTGATGTAATATTTTTTTTTTCAATCTTTCACTGCTTACCTTTTTTATATATGTATGCATTGGTTTTTTCTGATCAATGTTGAGTGCATACTATTTTAATTATTATATAACAGTTGATACAGATTCTAAAATATGGATTAATGAATGAGGCAGGAGTGAACATTTTCTGCTTGACTTTTATAGTAACTGTGATAGTAACACAAATAGCTTTGGAGAAGCAAGACCTAAGTTGTTCTAAATAATACCAAAAAAAAAAGTGCACTTTGATGGCATTCCAGAAGTGACAAATGGAATCTAACATTGAATGATAAAATGCTGGTGGTTGTTTTTTTTACGCTAATTATTCTCTAAAGGAGTGCAAAGAATTTGAGCTATGTTAACCCTTTCGCGACGGCGTGCCTGTGCCACTCTTCGCTATTTTTCGCTACAGAGTGACTGACTATACTTCGCCACGTTTTCGCCGCCGTATCTAGATGACGTCAGCCTCTGGACGAAAAAGTGGCTGCCGTATATATACGGCGTCAGCCTCTGTGGACCAAAAAGTGGCTGTCGTATATATACGGCGTCAGTCGCTGTGATGTATCAAGTGACTGCCGTATATATACGGCAACCGTCGCGAAAGGGTTAAAAAATTATCCTTTATATATTTTTTTCTTCTTAAGTAATGCCATATATTGTTGCAGTTAATTTATAGATATTTACTTTTCTCATGATGATATATTCTCATGAATGCTTATAATTTGCAAAAATTTGGTCAATGCTTACTCATTTAAGAACTGGTATTAAAGCATTAAATCTATCATGCAAAGATGCTCATATTTGTAAATCAATTTATGGATATACATGCGATGTATGGTAATATGGTCTGGAAAAAGACTGTTTGAGGGCAGTTTAAACATTATTGAAAATTGTCAATGGCTATAATGATATTCGCGCAACTACTTTTACTTAAAGTATTTACTTTACTTTTACTCTGACAGTTGCGTGAATCCGCGATCTTTGAAGAAGCCAGTGATAAATCAACTTGGCATTTCAAGAATGAAAACAGAAAAACGTTGTTAGGCAGCATCTGAAAGGACTGTGGACAGTCTTCTTTCAAAAATGTGCAGTAATTTAAATTAAATATGTAAATAGATTAGCATGTCTTGTCGTAGAAATATATGTTATAGTTATTTCAGGACGAATAGTTGTCAAACGCAGTAAGATAACCCGCGTACACAACATTGCGTCGGAGACAGGATTGTGATTTGAAATCAATGATTCGAAACGCAAATGAATTATTTTGACAATAAATTATTTGTTATTAGAAATTTATCGATACTTTGAACTAAGAATTACTGTTTCAGAAAATTATGGAAGCTTTAAAGCTCAAACGGAAAACAGTTAGATCTGCATCTACTAGATTATTTAATCAATTAGATGAGTCAGCGCAAACGGAAGTAAACATTGCCGAAGATTGGATTGTTTGGCTAACTTTCAGCCGCTTCGCGAAAAGAGTTATGAACTTTTGCGATTAGATGAAGACATTTTAAATCTTGTTGGCGTCTAAAAACGCAACGGAGGATGATATTGCAAAGGAATCTTTCAGCAGATGAGTATTCTCTCAATTTCAAAAGGATGAGTTTGCTAATCGATCGAAAGACTTACATTGCTGTTAACGCTAATATTTATCTTAAGTTAGAGGTGAAAAGCGGAAATTCAAGCTGCCTCGTTTGGAATTAAAGAAATAAGTTGTTGAAATTAAAGATTGGCGACCGTTTTGGGTACAATTCCATAAAATTGACGAAAACAATAATATCGATGAAACATAAATTTCAATACTTAGTCCAAGCAACTATCCCGAATTTCAGAGCGAGAGAGTTACTTGAAAGTTTTCCTCCTACCCCTGGAAATTATTGCAAGGCTGTCTGAAATCTAATTCAGCGAAGATGATCTATTGAATATTATGTTCGCGAATTCTTGAAATTGACACTAGCTTGTAATCTTAAAGAGAAACATGTGAAATTATTAACTGTTTATGGCTGTCTTGAAACACAGCTGAGATTATTAGAAACAGAGATTATTAGAAACTACGGCGAAGTATACAACCATGTTTCACGTCGTTGAATCCTGTTTGAGTGAAGAAGTTTTAAGAGCTTGGTAGAGAAGTGGATGGAAAAGATGACGCAAAAGAACCTCTATTGGAAAGTTTGATGAAATTTTTAAAGAACGAAGTTCAAAATGAGGACAAAATAGCTCCTGCTATGCAAGGCATCTCTTTGAAAGAAAGTAACAAGATTAAAAGGTACTACCGACGGCTGCGAGACTTAGTACAGGAAACCAAAAATCTGTTTTGAAATTGTTTTTTCTAACAAAATCAATCATGAACCCAAAGAATGTCATCTTTCTCGAAATTTAGATTTAAACGAGAAAATGAAACGGTTGAAGAAATGTGGTGCTTGTTACAGATGTCTAAGTAACGATCATGTGCCAAAGTTATCCAGGGTCCAAATGAATTGCGGGTGCTGTGATGCGCCCTATTAGAAAGACCGTTGAAGTCTAATTCTCAAAAAGCAGCGGATTGTTCAATATATTGGCCAATCCCACATGTTCTGTAAGTGTTTTTCTACAAACCTTGGTCGTGGTTAATCATATATTACGAAAAAAGCTGCTAAGAAAATGAAGTATCCTGCATTGAGAGAAATAACTTATTCATACTTTGTTTGGAGGAGTGAAAAATCCTTAGAAACATGCAGAATACAAGATTTGTGTTGATGATTTAGAAAATAATTATCACTGCATTTGATCAAGAGAAAATCTGTGCCGAAAGTTGTCTAATTCCGACCGAATTCTGGTCAAAAGAAATTGAGAATAATAGAATTCATCTACCGGATCCAGAATGTTTACCATCTTCTTATCCATCCACAATCCATTTGCTTATTGGTGCTGACATAGCAGAAAAATTGATGATTGGAAAAGTCCTCAATTTAACTTGTGCATTAACTGCCATTGAGACTTTGCTTGGTTTGACACTTATGGGAAGATCACCAAGCAGTTCAGACTCTATAAGCATGGCAGTGACAAACTTACTTATAAAAGAATGTAATGTTAGTGACTTATGGAAGTTAGAAGCCATTGGAATTACTGATCCTGCTGAATCGAAAAAGAAGCCTGAAATGCCTCAACATACCTTCGAAGCACTCTGACTTCTAATGAGGAAGGGGAGATACGAGGTCGCCTTGCCTTGGGTATTAGAATAATCCCGGCTCCCTGGCAGCAGACAAATGGCCGAAAAGGGACTTTTTCTGTTTATAAAAAATTTGTAGTATCGGAATAGGTTGGAGTATATACAGATGATTTTAGAAAATAGATTGCTGACAGTGTCATTGAGGAAACCGAAGATAAAGAAGAGTTAAATGTACACCATCTCCCGCACAGGCCTGCATTTAAAGAGAACAACGTTACTACAAAAGTGAGGCCATTTCCGATGCATCCACGCGTATAAAGGGTACACCCTCACTGAGTGCCTGCTTAGAAAACGAACCTAATTTGATTGAAATTGTTCCTTCCCTAGTGAATCGTTTCCGGAAATTTCACGTTGAATAGCATCAGACCTTGAGAAGGCATTTCTTCTTATCGTAGTCAGAGAGAAGGGCTGGGATTATTCGCGATTTTTATGGGAAATGAATGACAAGGAAATGAAAATCTACAAACATTGTAGAGTTGTGTTTGGTGTCACCTGCAGCCTATTCCTTTTAGCGACAACTTTGAATTACCATCTGGAACAAGTTCCTGAAGAGTTCTTGAATACTGCAGAAATTTTGAAAAATTAATTTTATGTGGATAATTGTGTCTGCAGTTTGAAGAATACAGATGAAGCGAATAAATTTATAGTTGAATCGCAATCGTTGATGTCTTCAGGTAAATTCTCTCTAGAGATTGGAAATCAAATGGTTTCCTTGAAGTTACTGATCAACAAGATGACCACCACAGTACCTCTATTAGGCCTAAACTGGGTCCTAAAACAAAATACTCTGTCTTGCATTAAGAACTATCTGAAAGATGAACACCTGGTTCTTACAAAAAGAGGTTACTTTTAATAGCTCAGAGTATATTTGACCTATCGAGTTTATCTTCTCCCTTAACCATTATTCCAAAGTTTATTCTTCAAGAATCATGGAATTAATGGAATAATGCCCTGCAGAAGGTCTATCAAAACGATGTTGGAACTTATTACAGGGCCTAAATAATCTTTCAGAGATCGGTGGCTGAAACTGAGTCAAGGGTGAAGAAGAAACCGTCAGACTTAATGACTTTTGTGATGCAAGTGCTAAAGCGTATGCCACTTGTTTTTTCCTAAGAGTGAAGATTCGTGATGAAGTGTTTGTTAGATTTGTTCAGTCTCGAGCTAGAGTCTCGCCTTTAAAGACCTTAACGATTCCACGCCTTGAAGTTCTGGCATGTTGTATTGGTTCTACATTGAGTGCAAGAATTATTAAAGACCTTAAAATACAAAATCTGAAGATATTTTGTTGGAGCGATTCATTGACAGCACTTACCTGGATAAAGCAACTTGCGAACTGGGAACATATGTGTGGAACTGAATTCAAGAGAAACGTGTCATTATAAATGTTACATAAAATCCGGCCGACTTTAGCAGCAGAGGATGTTCAGCGGAGAAATTTTATCGTACGAAATGGTGGGAGGGACCTATGTGGCATTATAAAAATCAAGAAAATTGGCCGAAGAAGCAGACGAATAATTGGTAAATGCTGAGAAACGAAAAACCATACTGTTAGTTCATAATCACACCGAAAAGCCAAATGATTGGTATTGCAGATCATTCTTTTCTCATTTGAAAACTATTCCTGTGCTTGCATGGATTCACAGATTCTGCATTAATGCCAAAAAAGGAGATGTTTCGAATTCCCTAACTCTTATCTGCTTTGAGGTTTAAAAAAAAAGAAGAAAAGCCGAGCATTTATTCAATCTGTTGATCCTGAGAAAAGTGTTTAATGGACCTTCAGATCCGAGGTTGTTTTCTTTAAATGTCATAACTGACAGGAATGGCTTACTGCTAGTTAAGACCGCACTATTTACCGTCGAGATACAGAAGACTTCAAATACCCATTGATCCTCCCAAGGGAACATCCAGCTGTGGGGAAGTTCATCATGTATAAACATCGAAATCTGATGCACTGTGGAGTTCGAATTTTGATGGCCCTTCTCCAGGAGAAATACTGAATTATAGAAAATAAGGAAGTCTATTCGAAAAATTTTAATCTGCTGTGTCCGCTGTGAGCGTTTCAACGCTAAACCTGTGAAAACAAATTTACCTCCCTTACCAAAAGACCTTTTGAAAAAATGCAGTTGTATTCGAGCTTACTGGAGTAGATCTGGCTGGCCCATCGTTTCTAAAAGACAGTACCAAAACATCGGTCGCGCTCTTCACATGCACTGTATATCGAGCGATCACCTTGAACTTCTTTCCTCGCTATTAATGGAAAATTTCTTACTAGCGCTTAGACTTTTTATTGCACGACTTGAAAGATCTTCAGTAATATACTCGAATAATGGAACAAACTTTTTTGGAACAGGTCGCTATTTCATTGAATTAATTGGCAAAAAGTAGTAGAAGATTGGAAAAAAGAAGGAAATAACTTGTAAATTTATACCACCATCAGCTCTATTTTTGAGACGATTGTGGGAACCGTCTCATTGTCGTAGCAAAACATCTCCTGAAGAAAGTTCTAGGCCGAGCATGCCTGAATTAGGAAGAATTGAATACGATTCTATGCGATTGCGAAGACATCGTAAATTGCCGGCTCCGTTCCTACGTTTCTGAACACGATGATTTGGAATCAATAACACTGTTAAAAACGATGTACTGAAATGTTTGTCATTTTATTTTTGTCACGCACTTGCAATTAAGCATGAGTCATGTCGGAAGTTGAGTGAGTAATGTGACCGGAAGTGTGTGTGTATATATATATATATATATATATATATATATATATATGCACTTTCTTTGTTAAGTAAAGTTGTTGTATGATCCTTTTTGTTAAAGTAAAGTTGTTGCGCTTCGAGTCGTTTATATTTTGTATTGAAAGTATTGAGTTTTAACAATTTATGGCGTCCGCGACAGGATCATTTTTTTTTTTTTGTCATAATGTTTGTTACTGTTAAAGGATTTAAGAAAGAAGATCTGTTACTGGTTGCAGAAGAAATTAGTGAAGTAATACCAGAAAAAGCAACCATTCAGACTTAAAGAATTTAATTCTTAACAGCGATGAGTATAAAAGGGATTCGGACTTCGTCACGTCTATTTTAATCATGGCTGTTGGAGATCGGAAACAGAGAGTGGAAGAAAAAGAAAGAGAAAGGCAGTATGAACTGGAAGAAAAAGAAAGATAGAGACACTATGAACTAGAATTAGCGAGAATCCAGGCTCAGTCTAACATAGAAGTAAGTGAAAGTTTACAGCTATCTGAAAATAACGCTAAGAAAAAATTTCATCTACCAAAATTACAGTTCCGAAAATTTTCTGGAAATATTAAAGACTGGTTGCCATTTTGGAGTCAGTTCGAGCACATTCATAAAGATGGCGACATAGCTCCAGAAAACAAGTTTCAATATTTAATTCAAGCCACTGTTTCAGGATATCGTGCTCGGGAGATTGTGGAAAGTTTTCCGCCAACGAGTGCCAATTATTCCAAAGCAGTGGAAAGCTTGAAAGCTCGTTTCGGTAGAGATGTTTTATTAGTAGAAGTGTATGTCAGGGAACTTCTGAAATTAGTAATTTCTGTGCATAAAAATGAGAAGTTTTCTATGACATTTATATGATAAACTGGAATTACTTATGAGAGATTTAGAGACTTTTAGGAGTTGCGACGGATAAATGCGCTTCAATATTATACCCAATTTTAGAATCCTGCTTTAATGAAGATTTCTTGAAAGCTTGGAATCGTCATCCTGCATCTTCTGCTTCTGCCAATGTCGAGGAGAGATTGAGCAATTTAATGCAATTCATAAAAGCAGAGGTTGAAGGCGAAGAGCGAATAAACTTGGCGATGTCGGGTTTTGGATTAAACGAGCCTAAGTGCTCACAAGGTTACAAAAAGAAGCAATGGCAGAAAAATCCTGCCTTTTGTAACAACATTCTAACTGCTGCAAATTTGTTGACGACAGCATCAACTATAGCTGTATTTCAAGTGTATATTTTGTGATGGCAAACATAAGAGTTCTGAGTGTTTTTTGGCTCAAAAAATGGGTTTTCAGGAAAGGCAGAATATTGTTAAAGAAATACGCTGTTGTTTTGCATGTCTGGGTATCGGGCACACAGTTAAAAATTGCCGAGCTGCTTTAAGATGTTTTATTTGTTCTAAAAAACATATATTGATGTGTGATAAACTGGATACAAAAAAGTCTGAGAAAAAATGAAGAAAAATTGCCAGTTGAAAATAACGTCAGCATGTCTAATTTAAATAAACGTAATACCAGAGTATTTCTACAGACTTTAAAGGCAGAACTGGTTTCTGGAGATACGAAGAAAAACGTAAGATTACTTTTGGATTCCGCATCACATAGATCTTACATTTTAAAAAATGTTGCACGAGAGATGGGCTATACTTCTCTTCGACAAAAAAAACTAGTACATTCACTTTTAGGAGGTGTTTCCAGCAAACAAATTACACATGATTGCTACAAAATATGGTTAAGGGATTTAGATGAAAAATTCGCTTGTAATTTTGATGCATTGGATCAAGACAAAATTTGTGAAGATGTTCAATCCGTTTGTAACGGATCTTGGGTAAGAGAACTGGAAGAAGATAATATTATTCTATCTGACGTGAATGATAGCAGCGGATCGATTGATATACTTATTGGAACCGATATTATGAGGAAAATGTTAACTGAAAAAAGAAGAATACTGAAATCTGGTCTTGTAGCAGTTGAAACCCATTTAGGATGGACATTAATGGGAAAGGTACCCGTTGAAGAAACCCCAAAAGAAAGCTCAAATTTGGCGATGACTGTAACGTCCCTATATGTCAATGAGCTTGATATATCTAATTTATGGCGATTAGACTTGATTGGAATCGATGATCCTATTGCAAAGAAGTCCAAGCAAGAAATTGACCTTCAAACAAAAGAACATTTTTTAGAGACTGTGAAAATTAATTGTGATGGGCGGTATGAAGTTAGTTTACCTTAGGCTGATGACAAATCCCCGTTACCTGATAATTTACACTTAGCTCAGAGACGACTGGAATACACTACTTCGAGACTTAAAAATGAGAATTTGTATCTGAAATACGAAGAAATTTTTATAAGTTGCCTCCAAGAGGGTATCATAGAAGTTCCACTAACTGAAGTACATGGTTACGGAAATTATCTGCCTCATCGACCTGTGTTGAAAACGAGTAGTGCTACTATTCCAATTCGCCCAGTTTTTGATGCGTCGGCACGACTCCCTAACCATCCGTCCCTTAATCAATGCTTCGAACGTGGGCCAAATTTGATTGAATTTTTGCCTGACCTTCTGTTACGTTTTCGAGAGGGAGAATTCGGGGTGATTGGAGACGTTAGAAGAGCTTTCTGTCAAATAAGCACCCATGAAGAAGACAGGGATTTTCTTCGTTTTTTATGGTGGGAGAATGAAAATCAAAATAAATTGAAGTATTTTGGACATACCAGAGTGGTTTTTGGTGTAACATGCAGCCCTTTTCTGTTAGCCTCAGTGATTGACTATCAAATTAGAAGAAGTGAGGAATGTGTCGTTAAATTCAGGGAAAAGTTGGCTCGAAGTTTTTACGTTGATAATGTTGTCACCAGTGTTGATAACAAAGAAGAACTGAAAAGATTTATACAAGAATCAACAGCTCTTATGTCCAAAGGAAGATTTGAACTTCGAGAATGAAAGTATTCTGGTCAGTGCGAAACTAAGGAGAAAGTAGAAACACACGTTTTAGGTTTATTATGGAATAAAGACTCGGACACGTTAAAGATTGACATGAGTTGGATGAATGATGTAGACACTGAAAAGGTTACTAAACGTAACATATTATCTGTAGTTCACAAAAGGTTTGATCCATTTGGTTTCAAATCTCCAGTGATGCTCTGCCCGAAATTAATGCTGCAGAAAGCGTGGAAAAGGGGAATAAGCTGGGATGAAGACATAAAATGCGAGTTACGAAAAGAGTTTTTAATATGGTTTCCTGAGCTGACATGTTTAAAAGATCTAGAAGGGCCCAGATACTTTAAAATAACTAAAGAAAATCTCAGTAATTGTACTAAACATACTTTCGTTGATGGTAGTCCAGATGCGTATGCAGCTGTGGTGTTTCTGAGGATTGAAAAAGAAGATAGTGCCGAAGTGTTTTTTCTGACTTCCAAATCTAGAGTTTCTTCGTTGAAAGGAACCACGATTCCAAGAATGGAACTTTTAGCTGCTGTTATTTAAACACGATTGACGAATTCTGTCATTAAAGCTCTACAATGGGAGAATATCAAGAGATATTATTGGAGTGATTCGACTACCGTGTTGGCGTGGATACAAAGAGACGATAACTGGTCGGTATTTGTATGCAATCGTGTAAACGAGATTCGAAAGCTAAGTGATCCCACGTCCTGGAGACATGTGCCTGGTGAAAAGAATCCGGCAGATTTGCCTTCGCGTGGTTCTAAAGCAAAACAATTCCTATCGTCAAAATGATGGCAAGGGTCCTAAATGGATGAAAGATCCTTTTGAGTTCAAACATCTAACAGATGTAATTAATAATTCTTACTATGAAGATGATATTGAAAAGGAGAAGTCGAAATCCTCATACACATTAACAAATAGTGAAATCTGCCAAAATAATAATTGGTACTATGTCAAGTTTTACAGATATGAAAGCATTGTTAGACTTAAAGCATGTATTCTCCGATTTAAACACGATTGTGTGAGACCAAAAGAAAAAAGATACGGATAAATAGTTGCCTCAGAATTCCAGGAAGCTGAAGAAAAGCTAATAAGCTTGATTCAAAAAGAATGTTTTTCATCTGCGAATGATGATCGACTTAAAACTCTGCAAGCATTTAAAGATGAGAAAGGCATCCTTCCATTAAAGACCAAAATTACCAACAGGAAAGATAATGATGCATTTTTGAAACCTGCCATGAAGTGATTAAAATATTGATAGTCTACACACATGAGAAAAATTGTCATGCAGGTGTACAGATACTTTTGAATATTTTAAGAAAAAAATATTGGATTTTACAGGGAAGAAGAACTGTGAAACAAGTCTTGACAAGTTGCATTACTTGTAAGAGGTTTAACTCAAGAAATATGGAAACGATTGCTCCTCCACTTCCCGAAGATAGAGTAAAAGATGCAGCTGTTTTTCAGATTACCGGGATTGATATGGCTGGTCCACTCTTTCTCAAAGAAAATAAAAAGAGCTGGGTGTTAATATTTACTTGCGCCGTATATCGAGCAGTACATTTTGAACTTTTCACTGCCGCTACCACAGAAGCTTTCTTAATGGCGTTTCGGAGGTTTGTTTCGCGTAGAGGAAGATGCTCAACTGTTTATTGTGATAACGGTACAAATTTCGGAGGAGCAGCCAATGCTCTAAGGCTATTGGATTGGAAACAGGTTAAAGGAGCTGTAAACGCTATCGAATGGAAGTTCAACCCGCCAACTGCTGCATGGTGGGGTGGTTGGTGGGAGCGCCTCATAAGAATTTTGAAAGATCTATTAAGAAGAGTGCTAGGAAAGGCTAGCTTGAGTTATGAAGAAATGTTAACTGTCCTAGCTGATTGTGAAAGCGTCATAATTTCAAGACCGCTTACTTACGTTACTGAGAGCGAAGCTATAAAACCAATATCACCGTCGATGTTTCTGCAAGACATTCAAGAATATAAACTAATAGGTATTGATGCTGTCGATAAAAAATCCCTTACAAAAAGAATAAAATATAGACAGCACTTAATCAAAGATTTAAGGGAAAGGTTTAGATCAGAGTATTTAGCCACTCTTATACAGCAAGTACAGAAAACACAGTCAAGAATTAAAATTTCAATTGGAGACATTGTTTTGGTAGGATCTGATAACAAAAAACGCATTGACTGGCCATTGTGACGCATTTCAGAGCTGATTCTTGGGAGAGACGGAGAAGTTCTTCTTATCAGAGTTCAGACTTCGACTCATGAGCTGCTTCGCCCTATACAAA
Organism: Argiope argentata; assembly: GCA_026289955.1. Taxonomy (NCBI): domain Eukaryota; kingdom Metazoa; phylum Arthropoda; class Arachnida; order Araneae; family Araneidae; genus Argiope; species Argiope argentata. The sequence goes on from JAOUZG010003378.1 coordinate 1,924,696, forward strand.
AGATATACCCATTGGAGGTCGCAACATCAGATGGTCCTCAATATTTGAAGAGCATAGAATCAATGGATCATTCCGAGGAATTCGACCATCTCAATGGCACCACCATCCTCGAACACACACCGAAATTTAGTAAGCGTGGAAGAAGACTGAAAGTTCCAGAGAGACTGAATTTGTAGATTGTATTTACAAGCTCAAAACAGTTTTGATTATGCTCCATAATCAAAAGGTGGTAGGATGTTAAAAACGATGTACTGAAATGTTTGTCATTTTATTTTTATCACGCACGTGCAATTAAGTATGAGTCATGCCGGAAGTTGAGTGAGTAATGTGACCGTATATATATATATATATATATATATGGGGGGGAGTAAATAAATCTTCCAAAAATTAGATTCTTCAGATAGCGGGGATTTTAGTGGCGTGATGTCTAGGGTTTTTTAATATTTACGGGTTAGTTTCTAAACCAAAATTAAAATAATACAAACGAAGGATGAAGAGACTTCTTTAGAAAAAATAAAAGAATTTATTTAGAGTTAAAGGGGAATATTTACAGGGAAAATATTAAAAAGAATTAAAACATGGAGATATTTAATGATCAGAAAGTTAGTTTATTTCCTCTAGAAGGACATTAGAGATAGGGAAACATTATGACTGAAAATATATATTACCGCGTAGCCGCTGAGCTTAGCGGGAATCGCTGACGCGTGAAGACAGGCGTCTTCTCTGGACGAAAGTTAGTGAGCCTCTGGTTCAAAGTTAATTGGGACAGACTTTCAAAAGACCGATAGGTAGCGTTGTTCTGGAATGCAAACTAATTAAAAATAATGGTCCTCTGGGAAATAATCTTACCTTTACAACTGTTGCTTTGGATTTCATATATCATCGGGTGTTGACAAAACAAGATGAAGGCAGATGTTGGTTAATTAAAATGGTTCTGTGGAATATCCTACAAAATCACCCTCTCCTGAAAGAGCTGGTCTCTCAGCTTTTACAGAACGTTGAGAGCTAATTTTTTTTTACATGATCTTACATTTTACTAATAAACTAATTTCAGTTACAATCATGAATTTGATGAATTAAGAATGTTTATGCAATAACCACAAATAATAATATTCTTCAAAATAACAAAATAAAATACCAGATGAAAAGATGTATACTCAATGTTCACAATTCCGGATCTAGAATAAAGCGCATAAAAATTCCAAAATACTTTATATTGTGAACCTACAATTAACTAAATATTTAATCATCGAAATTCTTTAGAATAGGTTGATAAAAAATGATAAGAAACGATATGAAAATACGATAATTGTTGCAAACGAATATAATATAATTATTTGAAACGAGCTTTACCATACAATAACAATTTATTTCTCAAAAGGTATAATATGAGAAAGATGGAAAATAATAACTAATATTCAAAATTCAATTAATATAAAAATGCTTCATTAAATCAGCTGAGGTGGTGGTAGAGTTCGGACCCTCGTGCTGACCGATTTTTTCTACTTCATACCTATCTTTACAGTTCACTCTAGTTATTTTATAAGGACCTAAGAACTTGTGTCTTCGTTTTAGTCTAGTTCCAAATTGAGTCCTTTGGATTGCTACTAAATCACCTTCTTTGTATTTTGAAGCTCTTTTTCTTCTTTTGTTGTAAGTCTTTCGATTCTCAGATTGTATGGTTTCGATGTTCTTTTTGGCATCTTTCCTTAGAAATTCACGTTGTTCTTGAAATTCTTCTGTCATTTCTTCTAATAGTTGGTCTTTCATTCGGATATCTTCCTTATTCCGCATTTTGGTTCCTACTAAAAGTTCAAATGGTGTCCATTTAGTGCTTCGAGATATAGTGCTGTTTAGTATTCTTTGTAATCTGTCGACATATTTATACCATTTGGTGGAGTCGTCTAACGATAGCTTGGTAAGAACGGGAATCAAAGTTCTGTGTATTCTTTCAACCTGACCGTTTCCTCTAGGAACACCTGTTGCTATTTGTAAATGTTGTATGTTTTCTTAAGTACAGTAGTCGTTGAATAATTTTGAAGTGAACGCTGAACCTCTATCAGTGATAATTCTTACAGGGTTACCAAAGGTTTTCTGTTGTAGTTTTAACTTTTCCAATGCAATTTCAGCAGATACAGTCTTGACGGGATATAGCCAAGTAAATTTCGTAAATGCGTCTACTACAGTGAAAATGTGTTGATAGCTTTTATTTGTTGAAGGTAAAGGGCCAATGAAGTCGATATGGTACGTACTTAAGGGTATGTCTTCTTTAGAAATAGGATTTAAAAACCCTTCTTTTTTGCCAGTTTTCTTATTAGCTAAGATACATGGAACGCAATTAACGATTACTTTTTTGACGATGTTGGTTATATTTGGAATAAAAAATTCCCGTTTCACAATTTCTGCAGTTTTTGCTACTGAGAAATGAACGTTGTCGTGGATCATTTTAATCAATTCAGTTTCCATTGCTTTAGGAATCACGATTAATTCTGGACCATTTAAATATTTGTAGAGTATACCGTTCCGTTGAAAAAATTCTTCAGATTCTCTTTTCTCTAAAAGTGACTTCAATGTTTGTATGCTATCATCTTCTTCTTGTGCTCTTTTCAACTTTGAAGTTAATGTATCTTCACAGACCATCATTACTGGATAACGACTAAGAGCATCTACATGCTTCATTCGACTTCCAGCTCTGTGCTCTATTTCGTAATCGAATTCTTCTAATTGAAGTGCCCATCTGGCTATGCGTGTAATTAGATCCTTCTTATTCATAGTCTTTTGAAATGCTGCACAGTCAGTTACGATTTTAAAACGTTGTCCTAAAAGATAAACACGAAACTTTTTTAATGCATTGATAATTGCAAGTACCTCTAGTTCGTAACTGTCGTACTTTTCTTCTGCGGAATTTTTCTTCTTCGACATGTAGTAAACTGGGTGTAATTTTCAATCGTCGGCTTCTTGTAATAAAATTGCACCGTACCCTTGTTTACAAGCGTCTGTATGCAGCTCTGTTCTTCCAAACTTGTAAATATGCAAAAGTGGGCCTTCAGACATGATTTTCTTCAACTTCTCAAATGCTTCTTTTTGTTGAGTACCAAAAACAAAGTGGTTTTCTTTTCTAGTTAAATCGCTAAGTGGTTTAGCTATCTTTGAATAGTCCTTGATATATTTGCGGAAATAGCCGGTTAAACCAAGAAAACTTTGAACTTGTTTTATCGTTGTTGGTTCTGGAAATTTTTGGACAGCCTGTGTCTTTGCGGTAGACGGTTTAATAGTTCCACCTTCAACAATGTGACCTAGAAATTCGATTTTCTTTTTTAAAAATTGGCATTTCTTGAATTTAATTTCTAATCCGTATTTCTTTGCAACTTCGAACACAATTTTAAGTTTTTCTAGACCTTCTTTCTCGTTTTTCGCTGGGATTACGAGATCATTTAAATAAGTGATTACAATTCCTTTGCGGGTAAGATCTCTAAATATACTTGATACATAGCGTTAAAAAACTCCAGGACTTGTGCTTAGTCCAAAAGGAACTTTATTAAATTCATATTGTCCGTCTGGAACAATAAAAGACGTATACTTTCTACTATCTTCGTCAACATCGACGTGGAAGAAACCATTACGTAAATCCAACGTAGAAAATACTTTTGCTTCTTGTAAAGTGTCCAAAACGTCTTCGATGAGAGGTAAAGGAAATTTATCTTTTACGAGCTTCTGGTTTAATTTTCTGTAATCAACACACAATCTTGAAGATCCATCTTTCTTTTTTACAATTACAATTGGACTTGCGTATTCTGATGAACTCGGACGTATAATGCCTTCGTTAAGCCATTCTTCAGTTTGCTTGTTTACTTCCTGTCTTTCTGTGAAAGCTAGTCGACGAGGTGGTTGACAGACTGGTTCTTCGTCTTTTAGGATAATTTTCATTGTAACGTCGGTAGATGCCGTTTTTTCTGGCTTGTAGTCTTGTATTAATGTTTCAAGCTCCTTCCTTATTTCACGATTTTCAATATGGCGCAGATCTAGTTCTTCTTGGAGATTTTCAGCAGATATTTGCATGAGCAATACTTAATTCTCATATTTTTGGAATTGAACTCCTGCTTTGGTGAAATTTATCGATGCTTATTCTAAAATATCTGATCCAATGACTCCTTCGAATTTTAATTTGTCAGTAGGTACAACATGCCAAGTTAGTAAATAATTTTCTTTGTCCATTTCAAATTCACGTTCAAAAGAACCGTTCGTTGTAACTTGTGCTTCAACAATGCCTGTGAGAAGCATTTTATTCTGTGATAATTTGGTTGGATCCATTATCCTTCTGCTTGTGTTTTCTCGTAGCAAACTTACGGTACTACCACTATCTATAAGTGCCGTGATTTTCGTCTTTCCGAAAAATATTTCCTTAGTGCGTAAACCCTCTTTAACGATGAGAGTGCAAGTTCCCTTTGATTCATTTATCTCTTCTTTGGCATTTGATTTGTTCGTGGTGAAAGTATTTACTTTCTTCGGCGGTTCTTTGAATTTCTGCGTCTTTGAATAATTCGTTTGAGCATTGTAGTTCGAGTGTTTTTCGTAATTTTTGTTGTAACATCCTTTCTGAGCGCTGTCTTGAGCTCTTTGACGAGTTCCGTACTTGGTGACTGGGTACCTCTTATCCGTTCTGTTATACTCAGATCTTCTCGGTGCTTCAGATCTGTGATATTTTTCAATGGGTTTGAATTCTTGTTTTTTAACAAATGGACTGCTCGCTTTTTGTTTGAAAGTTCTTTTAACATCTTCAAACTCTTCTAATTTTTCTGCTAATTGAGCTGGACAGATCATATTAGGCCATTCATCAAGGTAAAATTCTTTGAATTCAAAAGGCGTTTTTCGTTTAAGTTGATCTATTATCATTAAATCTGACAATTTCTCGAAAGTATCTACCTGTAGTCCACTAATCCAACCGTTGAAATACGTATTTAATTCATGGTAAAAATCAGTCCATGTTCTTTCAGGTGCTTTTTGATGAGTGACAAATAACTGTCGAAATTTTTCCGGAGTTAGTTTAAAACGTTTGAGCAGTAGCTCTTTAACATGTTCGTAACAGTTAGCTTTGTCGTCCGGTTCTCTGGCTATGATGTGAGATACTTCCGGTGGTAATAAGCCTAATAGATGAGAAACCCAATTTTCTTGACAAATATTCAATCTTTGAGCTTGACGCTCAAATAATTTAAGATAAAGACTAATATCTTTTTTCATGTCGAAGCGATGTAGAAATTTTGATACTTCTTTGATCAGAAACTTAGTATCACTTGTGTCGGATGTACCCGTGTCTAATTTAGATTGCATTTGAATCTTTAATTTTTCTAATTCAAATTCGTCTTTGCGTTCGCGTTCAGCGAGTTCGTCCTGCCTTTTTTGTTCCTCTAGCCTCAACTCTTCGAGGCGTATTTTTTCTTCTCGCTCTTCAATACGTAGTTTTTCTTCTAGTTCTTCTTGCTGTCTCTCCCTGGCTCTGCGATCTTCAACAATCGTTGTATGCAGGTTTTTTGTTAGGTCTTCGTCATAATTTTCACTACTAGTAATTAGATTTTTGAGTGTGGCGATGGTCATAGATTGATCAGCTTCTAAATTTAATTCTGTAGCCAATACGAATGAATCTTCGCGTCTACTTTTGCCGAGATATGCCATTTTAAAATTTAAATTTAAACTTAGTAAGCAATTAAAGAAATTAACGAAATTGTCGCGTGTTCTGATAGTAACAATAATGTCGCTATGGTATGGCAAATTTCGTTTTCTCATTTATCAAAATTCTTAAGAAAGAATGATATTGCACCAAAATACATTAAATATAAGATGAAATATGGAAATTTCATTCATTCAGAAATATTTTAGACTAGTAACGTGTAAATTAGTTTAAATTATTCGATATTTTAGTTTGCCTATCTCAATTATTAATTTCAACTGAAAAACAAAACACTTTTACAAAAACATTTAATACATCAGTTGTCTTATTTTCTTGTAATAAAGAAAAAAAGAGTTTGAAAAGAATAAAAACTAAATAATAAAAATCTTATTTTAAAAACTGTGATAAAATTTTGTTAAAATGTGAAAAAGAATTTAATCATCAAAGTTCTTTAGATAAAACCAAACACTCTAACTAAAATATAAGTTAATTACTTCGCGGAAAGAACTTTATTATTATCATACTACACCATTAGAAGCATGCACATGTTAAAATCATTAATCAGATTCTAAAAAGGAACACACATTTGAATGAGAGGCATAATCTAAACACTTCAGATTTAGGATCAGTCGCTGAGAGCGAAAGATAAATACATTTTTAATGAAGCGTCAGTGAGGAAATCGAAACCGAAACTAAAGAACTACGCACATCTGGCGAATGCCACTTAAGAAACAATATAGAATAGGATGAATCAATTCGTTTTTTAAATGAAAATATAAAAATATTACAATTCGAATATTACTCCCGATTTCCTTAATGGTTTAAATATATACTTATGTAGTATATTATTGTGCATCACAAGTAGAAAAATAATATTTTTAAAAATATATACTCGCATGATGCTTAAAAATATGATCACATACACTTTAAAAATATATGAATTATTTCTTTTGCATAGCTAAAATCAATTTCATAAACAAGGCTGAAGTTCTGAAATTCTTCGGAAGATTCTTTAATTAAAACATTAAGAGACAGTACCTCATATCACGGTTTCTCGCTGGCGTTGTTGATGGTTTCACTGGTGGTTTTAAGATGTTTTACTTGTTTCCTTGAAGATCGACGGAGACACTGCTGATCGCCGCTGTAGAAAGGATTTCTGAAGTGGACGTAAACTGTTACTTTTCATCTATACACCATCCGGAGTGGTTTCGAGAGCAGCTTTGAATTATGACTCCACTTGGGCAGGGCGTGAAATGTGTTAATTGTTAGTACAGAGAGGCAAGCCGCGCGTTTAAAAATTCAGTCAGTTTTTTTTTTTCCCCCATCTTGGGCATTAAGCCAACTTCTTTTTTTTTTTTAAGGGATAGTAGGATAGTAATTCAAAATAAATCGGATGCTTAAAGAAGACTTTTAAATCAATCCCGGCCGAGCCCCCATTATTTCTGTCGGAGTCTAAATAAATCTTCCAAAAATTAGACTCTTCAGGTAGCGGGATTTTAGTGGCGTGATGTCTAGGGGTTTTTAATATTTACGGGTTAGTTTCTAAACCAAAATTAAAATAATACAAACGAAGGATGAAGAGACTTCTTTAGAAAAAATAAAAGAATTTATTTAGAGTTAAAGGGGAATATTTACAGGGAAAATATTAAAAAGAATTAAAACATGGAGATATTTAATGTTCAGAAAATTAGATTATTTCCTCTAGGAGGACGCTAGAAATAGGGAAACATTATGACTGAAAATATATATTACCGCGTAGCCGCTGATCTTAGCGGGAAACGCTGCCGCGTGAAGACAGGCGTCTTCTCTGGACGAAAGTTAGTGAGCCTCTGGTTCAAAGTTAATTGGGACAGACTTTCGAAAGACCGATAGGTGGCGTTGTTCTGGAATGCAAACTAATTAAAAATAATGGCCCTCTGGGAAATAATCCAACCTTTACAACACTTGCTTTGGATTTCATATATCATCGATTGTTGACAAAACAAGATGAAGGCAGATGTTGGTTAATTAAAATGGTTCTGTGGAATATCCTACATATATATATAATTTTTGTCTTTAAGAACAACAATAAAACAATTTTATATCAGAACACAATCAATAGAAATATTAAAAAAAATAATGATATTCACATCCACATGAAGAATAAGTTTTAAGTCAGTATAAGCTGCATAAAAGCAATTATTTTCTTTCTTTTTTAAACTTCCTGTTTTCTAAGAATATATAAATGTAAACCAACTGACTGCGCGTATTTCTTTGTCAATAAACCAAAATTTATTACTTCCTGCTATCTTACACATTTGGTTGGGGAAGATTTTGGCGGAAAGTAAGAAAAGGGTGGTTTTAACTATTTTCCTCGCAGTTTTTCTCTCCATAAGAACCTTCCCCGTGTCTCAACGAAAATATTACAAAAAAAAAACCTTAAGCTGTTCAGCCTATCTTTTGTTTTGCTCTTAGTAACGCATTTGGCGATTCATTTTTATTTATATATGTAAGATAAGAATCAATTTCGAATCCCTCCATTAGAAAGAGCAACTGTAATCCTTTGCATGATCTTTATTTTTTCTTCAGCTATAATATTATTTGTGTTTAAAACAGAAAATATAATTTTTATGCCACAGATGTAAATGAAAAAAATTATTTTTTCAATGTTTTTTTTTCTATTTTATTATTTGCAAAATTAATATTTTTAAATAAAAAATAAATGCTGTGTAATTAAATTTTTAGTGCTTATAAGCTAACAATCAAATGTGGCATATTTTATGTGGTATGCTTTTTAAAAGAAAATTCATCAGAGGGAGCATTGGGATAATAACAGTGAGGGAGGAATGGGAGAAGCTCCATTACATTTCAATGAATTTTCTAAATAGTTAATTATGCTAATATTGAAAGTTTTTAATTTTTTTTAATATTGTTTGACATGCAACATAACCTTATGCTAAACACACTAATTTTAACCCAAGTTCATAATAATCTTCAATATTAAAATAATTTGTGTTGCCAAAAGTAATTTTAATTTTTCTCAGAATACTTATGCAAGACATTTTATTAAAATTTCCAGTATTTTTTAGAATGTTCATTCCATTTTTTTTTTTTTTTTTTTTTTTTTTTGAAAATAAAATTTCTTGGAAATATACATGCATAAAACATATTTTTATGCAGTTTCATGGCTTAAAACATAGAAGACACTTTTGTAATTTTAAAACTTCGCTTTTATTCCATGCCTTGAGACATATATTATTTACAAGGAAGAAGCAACAAGGTACTTGAATCATCTACAGCGCAATACAAGAGCATAAGAGACTGAATTATTTATCCCCCTATGATTATATACTATGTAATTCTGGTAGGGATTTCTTTGCACATGTCATTGTAGGTGAAGGGAATGTAGATATATTTAAAAAGGTTTTTATGCCCTCACTTCAATTAATTTAAAAAAAGAAAGAAAAAGTTGGAATTGAATCAAGAAATAAGAGAACATTTTAGAATTAAGATAAAAATTGGGATTTAATTTAGATTTAAAGACATCATCACACACACACTGTGTGTGATGATATCTCTATATCTAAATTAATTTCCTAATTTTTATCTTAATTTAATTCATATTAGCTTAATTCTAAGATATTCTGTTATTTCCTGATTCAATTCTACCTTTAAAAAATAATGCTGTGCGTGCGCGCGCGTGTTTAAGTACTGATATCTAAATGTTCGTTTATGTTTATTTAGATTTAAAGACTAAGTAAACTAAATCTTAATTTAGCCATTTCAACTTCAAATGTTCGCTTATTTTCTGATCCAATGACACCTTTTTTATTTAATTAATTCTACAGAAGTTGTATAAAAATGCTTCAACCAGCAATTCTTACTCTCTTGGTGAAGGGATAAAAATCTGTTGAGCTAAGCGAAATCTTTTAAAAGCTAGTTAATTTTATTTCTTTTACCTAAATCAACATGTGTAAAGAAATCACTTATAGGATCGTCTAGTATATAATTATTGCTGATAAATACTTCTCTTTCTTTGAATTCTTCTGCTCTTATATCGCTTGTGAACAAACGCCAGTTCATCATCGTTTCTTGTTCAGAAATTATGTCTCCTGGGACGGAATAAAAGCGAATTTTAAAGATTCTGAATGGGGGGAAAGCTAGGAAACTACTATAATTAGCAAATGGAAATGTGTCAAGTAAATGTTGCAAATTTTTTCGGGGAATTCTCCCCAGTGTGTATAGTTACCTTGTAATATCCACTAAAATATGTTGTTTTCCTATCGCAGATGCTGTACTAATTTAAAAGTTAAAAAAAAAACCTGCAGGATAAAATTATTAGAAATATCTTTTTTAATTAATGTCCCCATTTAATTTGTAAACACATTATTTTATTTGTTCACATGTAATATGAAAGCTTAAAACTTTCCCCATTTTTGTATTATAGTTATATCGTTGTTTTTTAGCATATGAAAATGAAGATCGGCTGTTATGGGATCCATCACAAATGACAGATGACGAAGGTATGTTTAAAATGTTAATTAAGGGTATGCATTAAAGTAAGCATTTTAAATTTTAAAAAGTAATATTTTGATTTTTTTATTTGTTTAGTGAAAGAATACTTATTGCAATCACGTCAATCAAAGAACCCAAATGCATCTGGGGTAAATGCTTTGCCAACCGGATGTCATGTGCGAGATGATGAACAAGTAATTTTCTTTTGTTTATTTGTTTTAATTTAGCTTTAACTTACTAAATTATATGATAACAGATTTTGAACTATTTGATTCTTAGGCATTATTTTTGTTACTTCAATGTGGATACAATAAAGAAGAAGCACTACGCCGAAGACGCATGCAGCCATTACCTCCTGCTGGTATTTAATGCATATTTAGTTTTGTTCTATAGCAAAAAAATGAAGGGAGGAGAACTATTCTATTATAGAGCTTAAAATATGCTTAAGGATTATTATTAGTTTTGAGGTTTCCTAAATTAAATTTTTTATGAAACAGTAAATCATTAATCCTCTAGCTAAAAGATATTTAAAATTAAAATTTATGTTTTAGATTATTCTATTTCATTTAAAATTCATGATTTTCTGTAATGCAGCATAGTAAAACCATTTTTTTAATTAATTTCGTGTGCTCCTTTTTAAAATATTTTCTGATGAAGTGCCTATCTGCATTCCAGTGTACTCTCGGCTGAGCTAAATTTTCTGTTAGATTAAAAAATATTGTAGGAAAAATGGTTGTTTGAATAATTACTTCCATTAATTTGGTGATAAATGTAACCAGTAAATGACAATAAATGTTGTATATTTCCTTCTTGTATTCCCCATCCAATGCAGGCTGGCCAGCAGACCACGAAAATCGGGAATCGTCAAGAAATTCAGGGAGATCAGGAAAAATGAAAATTTAGTATAGAGCTGGATTTTTTAAATATAAATCTATAATTTATATCAAACATGATGCTTTGCTGGTGGGTTTATCATCATTAACAATTAATAAAAGTCAAACTTTTACTGATAATTTAAAATAGAGTACGGAAGAGAAATATTAACCACCATATGTAATTTATTACATATACGTATAAATATATAATCTTTTTCCGAAGTTTCTCTCTCTCTCTCTCACTCACTCACTCACTAACTAACTAAGCCGACATAAATAGCAACATTTGTTTTGCCTACTGTGAAAAAAGGCAACTTAGCTCCTTTTAATATTATGAATTTAAACTTTAATGCTCTTCTTTGTTTTTTTTTGGGGGGGTGATCCCGCTGGAAGGAAACAAACCATTTCATTTAAGGGGAAGGGTTTTACATAATTGAAGTTTATCTAAAATAATGTTTATTCTCCTGGAATTAAATTTTATTTTACATTTGTTTTAGTTATAAGAGAAGAGTAATTTTCTGCTATAAAGTTCAGAACCTATTATACCATAATTAAATAAAATAAAATAAAACAACATCATTATGAATATAATAGAAACATCCAAAAACGGCGAGAGAAATTTCCTTAAAAAACCTGGAAATGTTGGGGGAAATTCAAACAGTAGAAATGCCGGCCATCCTGAAATAAAAGATAAAAATAGGTAACAGATTATTTTTCCCCCAGTCTGAGTAAACTGTCGATGTTCGTTTTATGATTTATTGTTGAATTTTGGAATACTGTATGATAAATATTGTCCTGAATTTAAAATTTTGAGGTCTATAATGATTGAAACTTCGCATTGTAATCATATTAATTATTTCTTTTTGCAGATATATATTTAGAGTATTCTAATTAAAAGTAATTATTGTTATTACGACATTTGTACATTTATTTGAATAACAATATTTTAGAATTAAGTTTTCTAATGAAATAATAAAGTTGTTAAAACCATATTTTTATTTGTTTCAAAGAGCAAATTTTATTTCATTTTCTTATTATCTTAACGTCAGACTTAACATAATATTTATTATAATGGATTATAAATTGTTTGGAGATGAGTTTTTTCCTCAAAAATTCATCTCATGATAATGTGTTTACTTGCTTAGAATCGAATTTATGTTGAACGAATAAATTTATTGACTAATTAAAATAATGAACTTTTCTAGAATTCATCAAGTGTACCAAATTATAAAAACTAACACTCTGGAAAGTAAATGAATAGATTTAGAAATGTTACTCTTATGAATATGAAATTAAAAATGTTGTACTTGTTACAATAAGTGAATAATTTATGCAGTCATCATTTGAATTAAGTTATAAGTTTTCTGTCCATGGTTTAAATATTCTTATTAATTCTCGTATTGGGTTTATCTATGCTATGCATTAAAATGTGCATTTTTCTTTGAAATGTATTTAAGATTTTAATTTAATTTACTGATGTTAACCTTAATGTAGCCTTACTTAATGCATGTACTGTTTGAGATTATTCAAAGTGCATGAGAATATTGAATTTTATTGAGAGCTTTACGCAACCATTTGCTTTTTAAAGTAAGCAGTTTGCATTGGTTATGTTCATTCACAATTTATGTACTTAAAATAAAGGATATTCTTAAATTATTTCCCAGATTACAAAAAATTAGCATAAAAGGAAGAACATTTAATGACAACTATTCCACCCAATGTAATATTCAAAGTCTTTAATTCAATGAAAATCACAACTAATGCAGACAATGAATTTACATTTGATTGTTATCAAAATTGCATCAACAAAGGAAAAGGTGTTTTTTTATTTTGTTTCTGTAAATTCAAATCAACTTATCACTATTCAGTGTAAGTTTGGGGGTTGCATAAAGGACATAAAGTTTATACCACTTGAAAATACTAGTGTATTCAAAGGTAGGGATCACAAATGCTGTGTCTGATATGATAGCTAGAATTTCTGACATGTTGTTTGAGTATTGGAATACCACTTTGACGTTTTTTTAAGCTACTAAATGTGTTCATATTGAAATTTAATGTTGCAATTGACTTTCTTAAAAACTCTGTGAAAGTCTTTAAAATAAATTGGAATAACCATTAAAAAAATTTAATGGTTTTTATTTATTTATTTATTTTACTGTGTTTTCATAATCAGGAGAAACATTTTTGACCGTCATGTATTATAACTAAGAATCTTCTATTATATAACTTATATGGAATAGATGGGTATTGAATTATGAGTATGAATTAATCCTTGAGGGAATAAGAACATTTATTTTTAAAAATAAGTGAAATGAGATAATAAAATTTAGTATGTGTTTAATGAAGTGTATGCAATTAAAATATAAATATTTTACTGTACCTCATTATAGTGAATAACATTTTAGTGCAAATGAATTTTGCAGTTTAAAAACTGCTATAATGAATTTTATCTTCTGAATTATAAGAGTATTTTTCTTTCATAGTATGTTTTCCTTTTAAAGATACTATGAGTTTATGGTCTGAAGACGAATGTCGAAGCTTTGAAACTGGTTTGAAAGCTTACGGGAAAGATTTTCATTTAATACAAATGAACAAGGTATTTGGTTTGTTTTATATGTGTGGATTTTATTAGTGAAGGAGCTATTGTAAAGTGGTGTCTATTTTCTTATTTGAATTTATCTTACTGGAACAATATTTTTTTAAAAATGCAACAAAAATTGAATTGCTAAATCATGTATGTTCATATAAAAATTCTGATAATTTTTTGTTGTTGAAAATTGGTTTATTAAAGCAGATTATCTTAATACATTTCTACTATTTGAGTAACGGAATTAAACATATATATTCATTATTTAAATGACAATGATAGATAAATAATTTAATTATCCATTTCAAATATAATTATTATGACAGAATTATACAATATCCGAAATTTGTCATTTAATTTGAATTGTGAAAATGGTTGATTTATTTTAATGATCTTAATTGTTTAGTGAGATGTTGAATATAAATCAAGTGCAGTTGTGTATATTACTTTACAAAAAAGTGAAAACTTTTCCTTCTTTTAGCAGTTTTTATTTGTATTTTTATTAGGCTATGGTATTCTATATATTTCCTTAATGTTTATTAAAATTTTATTTCTCACTATTATTGTTGTAGTTGAGAATGTTTCTTTTCTAGGAATTAGGTGTATTTGAAAAATTATGTTAATCTTCAAGAGCCTGTAAGATAAATTATGGGCTTGAAAAAAGTTTACTTAAAAATATCGAATTTAATTAGTCTTATCAAATTAGAAAATCGATATAATTTAAAGTTAATTATGTAAGTGTCTGTTTCATTTCAGAATATGATTTTTATAAATATCAGAGTTCCGAATTGTCAAGGAGTTTTTGCCGTCCACTTTTGGATATAAAGGGTGTCCATAATTAAACGACCCTACTTTAAAGTTGCTACAGGCAAAACTTGATCAAAAAGTTATGAAATTTTGTATCGAACATAATGAAGGCATAGGAATTTGTTTGACCAAATAAAAAAATAGTTCAAAATTTCGTTACCAGGAGCAGTTTTTTCAATCGAATTAAACATAAAGCACATTTTTTACAAATTTAATTTCAACGAAACATGATCAACATAACGGCCATCATGTTCCACAGTTAACTGTAGTGTGTAATAGTAAGAACATGCTGTAAGTTGCTGCTTTTTAAATCTAGTAAAGTTTTAGGATTATCGCGACTTACAAGATGTTTTAAATGTCTCAAAAGTCACGTGGAAATTAGGTTTGAAGACTGGGGAGGCCATGAAAATGACGGCTGATGACTCGTGATTCTGTAAAATGAATATGCAGAACGTCCTTTACACAACGGCTAATGTGTGGAGGAGCTCTATCTTGAATGAGAAGTGTGTCGATAGGCATTGACATGCTTGCAAATAAGGGAAATTTTATTCTGAATTAATGATGCATATCGCTGTCCGGTGATCGAGCTTGTTACCGGACCTTTCGCAATTCCGAGATGAAATACGGGCCAAGAATAAATGATGAAGAAAACCCACACCACACCTTTACTTTTGGTGACTGAAAAGGGACTTGTAAGATTGAGTGTGATCCCAAATTCTGCAGTTTTGAGTATTCATTGAACCATACAATTAAAAATGACCATCGTCATCAGAGAATATTCCACGACCATTCTGAATCAAACCTCAAAGCGAGCAAGAAATTGAAGTGAGAACCGACGTCGAATGTCGAAATCATGGGGAAGCAACCTCTGCAGAAGTTAAAGATTGCACGGATAATACTGGAGGATACTTCGTATGATCGTTTGGACAGTTGAACGATGCATATTCACTGCATCTAATACACTGCGAACACTGGTACTAGTCTATGCACTCGAAGCTCTGTCCTCTTCCGCTTCCAGAACGAACCTGTTTCTTCAAATTTAGCTATCGCTAATGGCAGATATTTATTAGTCAATGGGCCTTATCATATCCCTTTCGAAGTCCGATAATTCCATTGAGCAACCTTTGCGGAATCATTGTTTTGGTAAAATAATTTAGCTGACAAAGCTCGATATTGTAACTGTAAGGACATTCTGATTAGCAATAGCGACATACCTAAATCTCAACTAAAGTTTTTAGGTTTTATAACAGATGCTGCTTGACTACGATAGATATTTGCATTTTCGATTCATCTTCGTTGATTCAAATCTCGTTCGAAGATTAGCTTCGGAACAAGTTTTTTTTTATTTCATTTTTATTCGTTCAAACATATCCTCATCCATTCATTATGTCCTATACAAAATTCCATTACTTTCTAAACAATTGTTTCACCTGTAGACAACTTCAATATGGACTGTAGGGTCGTTCAACATGGACACTGTAGATCGCCTGTTGGATTTTCAATAAAACATTAGGAAATGAGAGACATTCTATAAATTTTCAATAAACCATTGCCTTATAATAAGAGGGGTGTGGGATTTAGTTAGGTTTATATTTTATTGATTGATCATTATCACTCCAGAAGAAGATAGGTATTGCTCATCTGAATAAGATAGATCATCAGTTTTTTGTGGGGGGTGGGAGTGGAATAATTTTTTATATGAAAATTTATTGCTATGTTTCTGCAAAACATTCTTATGGAAATATTAAATAATTTATGTTAAAAGTTAAATCAGAAATTGTAAAGAACATTGGTTTTTTTTAATTACGAAAGTAAATATGTGCTTTTCAATTTTTTTTATTACTTTATCTAATATGATGACTGTTTTGTTCACTATAGTTAAAATTAACAGATCAACCATTTAATGGCTTTAATATTTAAACCAATATATTTCAACATTATACTGAATTAAGACACATTTCTAATTAACAATCTTGTATTACCACAGCTTATTATCACCATAAGAACATTCCACGTTTTCTAAGTTTTATTTTGAATATCTATTTTTTTTTTTCGTAATTACTTAATAAACTTGCTGCTTATTTCAAGTGTGTAATAATTTAAGATAAGTATTAATCATTTTTTTACTGTTCGTTATTCGGCATAATAAAAGTGCTTAGTTTTTTTATTTGTTTTGGGAGGGGGGTAAATGGGGAGAAGACATAAGAACCTAATCTGTTATTTTTGAGTAAAGGTCAATTTAGTAATTAATAATGAGGTTTTTTGGTAATCTAGAAGTAATAGCGGCTTTAAATGTTAAAATTAACATTGGACTTTACTTATTTTAATGTGTATGTTTTTTTAATTTAATTTTTACATGACAGTGCTCTTAAGTGGAAAAAAAAATCGATTTTTAAAAAACGCTACAAAACCTTATAATGTAATGAGTTATATAAAGTTTCCCCCGTTGTAACCACTATTTTTAGTATGAAAAGGTTTGTTCCAGAGCAGTTTTGTCTACCAGTTTATTTCATTCGTTTTTTTTTACAGTATTTTTTTTTATATTTTGCGTGATTCAATGTAATCTTCAGATATAACTTCTTGTAAATCATAGATTTTCTTCCTAAAAGTTTTCTTGCAGCTGTTTTTTTTAATAGAAAATTGTTTATTAAACTTTTTATTGGATTTTCCCCTCTTATATATATATTGCTTATTATTTTGTACAATAAAAGTCCCCAAGTTTTTTATGTATTGATGCTTTTGTGAAATTCACTAGTATAGAAGCAATTCTATTTTTAAATATTAATATTAAAATTGGACTTTTCTGATTTGTAATGTTTTTTCTTATGTTTATGTGACAATACCGTTTATTTGATAGATTTTTTTTACTTGTTGAACTAATGTACACTGTATGGTATTTCAAAAACTGCATTCTATCTTCTGTATAATTAGGAAAATTTCTTATTCATGAATATAAGATATTAAAATAATTGTATGCATTTGTTAATTTTTGGATTTTTTTAAAATTCTTTTTTTTTCCTTATGAAGTTTTTTATGGAAATTCTATCTGTCTGGGGCAAGTTATCGACTTCAGACTCATATTAGGGAAAATGTGGTTTTTATTAGAAATTTGATTTATCGTTCATAGAGACTGCATGCAAACGTTCTTTGAAACTTATTATCATGTGATATCTTGTTCAAAGACAAAACCTCATTAATTAAAACTTTACAGGCACTAGCTCAAATTCTTCAAAGTTGCATGTGGTAATGTTATCCGGTGAAAACTTCTCTCATGTAAATTATGTGTTCTCTTCCAACTAGCACTCTACATATATTGAGGCAGTCTAATCCAGCATATGATGCTTTGGTATTTCCTCGCTGCTCATTCTGCAAAACATCATTCATTAATCTTATCACTGTTTACATTTTGCTCTTTGAGCAAGTGTTAACTGCATATGTGTTACAATAGCTCTTAATTTTTGCCTGAATCCTAATTAATTTTCCAATGCCTTAATTTAGTCCATGTTACTTTATTCTAAAATTTTTCCTTATTTGCCGTTTTAAATTAATTATTATCAATATGTGCTCTAAAAATATTCGCTTTTGTTTCGCACTTCACGACGGAAAGGATAAAAATCCTTCGCACTTAGGTATTTATTCAATAAATAAAAAAAACACCTAGAATTCTTTTTCCTCGATTGATACGTGTCAAAACATTCTGTATTGGAATCTTGTAATATGCACCACTAAAGGAAAAACTTTTTGCTCTGGTAGGTGTTATGAATAGAATCGTGCATCGCTCTTTCCGTGTATATAAATTATGCCTCGTTTTGACAGATTTATTTTATTTCCACCATTTTAGGGAAAAAATGCTTTGAAATAATAGCTAATCTTTGTAAATATTATTTTCTTTTGTTTATACAAATTATTTTGTGCATTTGGTAATGAATGGTTTTGGGATTTTTTTTAAACATTTTTTCTAGGTGAGAACAAGAGCTGTAAGTGAGCTTGTTCAGTTTTATTACTTGTGGAAAAAAACAGAAAGACATGATGTGTTTGTCAGTAAAAACAGAATTGAAAAGAAAAAATATGCCCTACATCCAGGAACAACGTAAGACAAATTTAAAATAATATAAAATTTGTAGTTTATCACTTCCTCTTTCTTTTCCTCTGAGAAGATTGAACAGATTGCAGTATTTAAAATGGAGTGCTTAATATTTAGAAACACTTCATAATGAAAAACAAGATCTTTTATTAGATTTCTTTGTCTAGTAACTGAATTTTGTGTTCTTTGCATGACTAAATAATCCCTGAAGTATAATTACAAATCAGTGAAAACTGCTATGATGTAATGTATATATCCGTAAATATAGGTGCATTCGATGATAATTGGAAGAATTTTTTAATCAGAAAATTATCTGAAAACTATGGTATATACAGTGTATTATATGAAACTTGTTTTGTCATATGCAGATAATCTAATTGTAAAAAACGGTATTGTAATTGTACAATTCATCAATATTTGGTAATTATCATAATATAAATCTGTTAACAGACAATTTTTTAATTAAAATATAATTAGAAATTAAAAGCAAACAATTTTTTTTGTAAACACGTTTTATTAATTTTATTTCTTTTAATTTTTGTATATGCTGTTGTAGTGAAAGAATAAACAAGTCGGTGGAATTCTAAAATGCTTGGAAGTAACATTTTTAGTTTTAAGAATTTAAGACGCTCTATAAGCTTTACTTTGAAGCTTAAAAAAACGGGTAGTTTTAGAAAGTATGCGAAATTGTGGTGACAACCGAACATTCAACAAAACTAACGACATTGAACATGATTGGAAAAAAAGGTCTGTAAATTAAACTTTCGTTTTCAGTCACTTTCGTTTTGTATCATGGAAGATTTGTTCAAATGACTTAGACCATTATGGCGAATTTTACGAAACCTTATAATGCAGTTATAATGGCGTTGAAAGAAGAAACTAAAACATTTTGATATTGTAATAAAACTTTAGAAAGAGTTGCTATTAATTTGGCAGTTTGATGACGGCATATGTAAAGCATTAATAAATGCTAAATCTGAAGAATATGATGAAGAGTACGAAAAGATAATCGTGAAAAATTAAATGCTGCACAGATTCCTGTAAAGATATGTTTAGAAAGACTTTTCTTCTCTATTCGGAGCGCCGGAATCAATTAATGTAGAGAAGGCTGAATTAAAACTTCCCGAAATAAAATTCTTTTGTATTAATTGAGGCGGGTGGAAGAAACAAAGTGATAAGAGCGTTATTCGATACAGTATCGCAATGGTAATATATTTTGTAGTCTATGATTAATTAAATTATAAAAACCACAGAATGAAGCCAAAATTTAACACATGTAGTATTTTTCGGCGCTAGTTCCAAAAGGAAACATAATTGCTATAAGCTGTCAGTGAGCAATTTGAAGAAAAATTATTCTTGTAAGGAGTTTTGAATCAGGGCATTATTTGTGGTTATATTCCTAGCATACAAGAGGGCCAATGGATCAAGGAGCTACAGAATAAAGTTATCCAATTCACTGATGTTAGAAAAAGCCCAATGCCTATAGAGTTGTTGATAGGCGCTGATTATGCTAGAAATCTCTTCACGGAAAATATTGTTCCACCGTCATCTAGTTTGACTGCTGTCGAAACCCATTTGGGTTGGAGTGTAATGAAAAAAGTAAAAGCTGGTTTCAACTAAAACTCCTCTATATCTCTTTTTATTCAAAGTAGTGACAGTTCAGACCTGTGGAGACTAGAATCTTCAGGTATAAAGCATCCATGTTAGACTTATGAATCAAAAGACTTAGTAAGTAAAGCTTTTGTTCATTTTTTCAAAAATGTAAAAATTGGATGAGTGTGGAAGGTATAAGGTCAAGCTTCCCTGGTTGTGCAGTCAAGATGAACTACCTACAAATAGACATGTGGTGTTTGACACATGTCTATATGGTGGGAAAAGACTCGTTTCTACTAGCGTGAAGTTGTTTAAGGGCACTTAAAGGTTATTGTGCTGTCTTCGAAAAGTGAAAGGAAGAAGAATTTATAGAAGAATCTGATGATTGTGCTGATCACTTCTTACCTCACTGAGGGGTATTTAAGAGTGATTCCACCACCAAAGTGCTGCCAGTTTTAGACGCTTCATGCAAGAGGTAATCTTTCATTGAATGATTGTTTGATGAAGAGTCCAAATTTTGTATAAGTGATACCTTCAGTACTTAAGAAATTAAATGAGAAAACTCGGGGTGTTGTATC
The DNA here is from genome assembly GCA_026289955.1 of Argiope argentata. Lineage (NCBI taxonomy): Eukaryota > Metazoa > Arthropoda > Arachnida > Araneae > Araneidae > Argiope > Argiope argentata. Next base: position 1,945,379 of record JAOUZG010003378.1, read on the forward strand.
AGGCATCAAAAATGCGTTTCTTCAGATATCTGTTTTTAAAGAAGATATATAACCGTTTGTCTTCAATAACTACCACGGCTAGCTTTTAACATTATTTATTAGTAGACATTCACTAAACATAAACACGTACACAAACAGTTATATAACAAAAGGGACAACATAACGAAAACAATTAAGACATTTACGAAAAACAAAAGACAGTCCTCAATCGAGACGCTCTCTCTATGTTGGCTGGAGGTCGACTGGCTATGGTAGCTGAGGCGGATAGACTGATCTAGGTGGCGCTAATGTTTTCTCTAGGTGACGTTGCCACAGTTCCGTTACAGATAGAAAATACTTGAAATTTCCGTGGTGGAAGAATGAGAACAGAGATGTGATTAAAGTTTATCAGCATGCCAGAGTAGTTTTTGGCCTGAATTGCAGCCCCTTTCTGTAGAGTGCTGCCATTTATCGTCATTTGAACCGGTATTTATCTCCTCTTTATCCTGATATTGCGGGGAAGTTAAAGAACTCATTTTATGTCAACAATATGTAGATTCAGAGCAGGAACTTCAACAATTTATTGAAGATTCAACAAAGCTGATGGCAGAAGCCAAGTTTGACTTTAAAGGCTGTGAATTTACTGGAGAAGCAAATTCTTTAAAAAATACCAAACCAACTCCTGTATTAAAACTTCTGTGGGAGAAATCAGAAGATGTGCTTTTTTGTGATAATTCTTTACTGGAAATGCCTCCCGATTCAATTATTATATGTGTGATTTTTTTTCTTATACTGGTAGAGTTTTTGATCCGATTGGTTTTACTTACCCTGTTTCTTTGGAACCTAAAATATTCTTGCAAGAGAGTTGGCGATCGAAACAAAGATGGGATTCGGATGTATCAACGGATACGAAGGAAATCTTTCTTAATGGAAAAAAATATTAAAATGCTACATCTTGTGAAAATTCCCGGGCAATATTTTTTCATCAATGTTTCATTCTTTAGCTTGCATGTATTTTGCGATGCTAGCAGTATTTCATTTGCAGTTTCTATATTTATCCGATGCCAATCAGTCCGTGAAACCTCTGTACAATTGTTAGCTGCTAAATCGAGAATAGCACCATTAAAACCCATTACTATATAGAGACTGGGGCTGCATGCATGTTGCATTGGTGAAAGACTCTCAACATTTGTAAAAGAGTGTTTAAATATTGTAAATGGGAAGGCACAGTTTTGGACCGACTCTACCACGGCTCTTCAATGGATAAGACGAGACGAACCTTGGAGCGTTTTTGTCCGCAATCGAGTGAATGATATTCGGAAGCGGTCAAATATACACGACTTGAGACATGTTCCTTGACCATTAAACCCCGGCAATTTGCCCTCTCGTGGATTCTCCGTTTTGGAGCTTCAAAGTTCTAAACGGTAGGATGGACTAAAATGGTTATTACGTTAAGATTTGTGGCCAGAATCGAATCACCACATTAATTAAGAGATTGTTTATGTAGAAAAATGCGGCAAATCAGTTACTCTTATGAATAATTCTCCTGTTACTGCAAGTCTTTTCTCTCTGGTTTCCAGGTACGCCAAAATCATAAAAATCTTGTGTTAGATTTCTAGATTTCGCGTAATTCTATGACCGAGAGAAAATGCAGTGATATCGGACTACATTTGAATTAAATGAAACCGAAAAAAGGATTATTATAATGATTCAAGAAGAGTCTTTCATAGAAGAGTCAGTTAGACGTTTCAAGAACCTCAATGTCTTTAGAGATGAGGAAAGTATTTTAAAGATTAAAACAAAATTAACTGAGAAGCCGACTTAAGAAATTTTAGATACTTCTTCCTGGAAAACATAGATTAGTAGAGCTTCTTGTCAAAGAGGCTCATATGGAAAATTCTCATGCTGGAATGCAGATTTTACTATCAAAATGGCGAGAAAATTTCTTGATTATAAATGTAAGAACCGTTCGTAGAGAAGCTAACAAATGCTTAAAGATGCAAGGGATACAACTCCAGGAACTACAAACTTAACCTATTGGTTTGCCTCCGGACAGAATAGAAGAATCAGCCATGTTTGAAAAAAGTAGTGCAAGTTTAGCTTGACCACTTACGCTTAAGGGAGGTAAAAAATGTTGGATAGTTCTTTTCACGTGTGGAGTATATCGAGTAATACACCTCGAACTGTCGTTTTCACTTAATACTAGATCCTTTCTCCTTTGCCTTCGGCTGTTCATAGTCAGACGAAGCCGACCAAAAGATATTTACAGCGATAATGGAACTAACTTGGTTGGTGATGAAAATTTGTTATGGAAACTGAATTGGGATGTGATCGAAAGAGAAACTTCTATCCAAAGTATAACATGGAAATTCATACCACCCTCTACACCCTGATGAGGTGGGTTTTGGGAACGGATTGTATGTCTGAAATATCGATTAAATCTAGACAACACTTAAGGAACAGATTTCGCCGTGAATATTTGGGTATATTATTACAATCAAGGAGAAAAAGCAATTATTATGAAGTAAAACCCGCAGAAATTGTCTTAAGTGAAGATGATTTTTAAAAAAAAGTAATGCGGCCAGTGGCTAAAATTCATGAGTTTTATTCTGGTAAGGATAAAATATTATAGTGCGATTGAAAACACCTGGCGGTGAGATTGTACGTCCTGCTCGTCGGGTTTATCCCCTTGAGATAGAGTGTACAGCAGATGAAAGCCATCTTCGTGGAAAACCTCTTACAACAACAAGAGGTAGAACGGTAAAAGGTGTTTTTGAGGACTTGAATATATATATATATATATTATTGATGGAGAAATTAAAGAAAAGAATGAAAAAAGAAGTTTCCAAAACAGAAGTTAAAGGAACTTAGCTCCAAAACTGATGTTAACTTGTGCTGATCAAGATATCCTGATTTTGTAGGGTGTGAAACACTTGGGAAGGATATTTTTCTTTGTAATTAGGATACAGCTAGATAGGTTACTTGGAGGAAAGAAACTTCGCTTCGTTACTGGTTCAACAAGTGACCCAGTTTATAAACAAAGTGTTTTTTTTTTAATCTTATGCAGCAATAACTAAGCTAAGGACTAAACATGTGTGCCTCAGTATTAGAGTTTTGAATTCCATCTAGAACCAAATTCTTCAAAATTGCAGTGATATTAACCATTAGAAATAGCCTTAAAAGTTTTTTTTTTTTTTTGTATGGGTCAGCAGGAAAAGATTTTTTTAAAAAAACTTTTGAAAATTGTAAAAAATAATAGACTTTTTGAATACCTTCTCATAACAATGTTGATTTTGGAAGATTTTTTTAAGTTAAAGAATCGAATTTGAAATCTAAAGAGCGATTTTTTATATTTTAAAAATTTAGAATTGAATAACAGATTTGAAATTTCCTACAGATTCAAGTTGACTTGAAATCACAAAAGATTTAGGATTGTCTCTAGCAAATGCAATACAAAAATATTTTGCTTACTTTGTAAGATATTGCAAGAAAAGTTCAGCACCAAATTAGACATTCATTTTTTACTAATAATATGATCTATAGAATAAGAAAACATGCTTACGAAATGTAGTTGAATATTTTAAAAAGAATTAGAAATAAAAATCATTTGGACTAATAGTATTAAATGTGTCATTCAGTTGAATAGTTTCGCCTTTCAGCAAATTTGTTTAATTTTTTTGAAGGCTAACTCAAAATATTATTTCAATCTGGATGGAAATTGCATATTCAATTTTTTTTGTTACAAATTTTTGAACTATTAATAGTTCATCAAACACATTCCAAAATGCCTTAAAAATAGTGAGAATAGTTTTTAAAAACGCCTTAAATTTTTATACAGGTATAGAATGAGAACTTCATTCAAGAGATAACAGGGAAATAAAATTTTAGATACATTATGAGAACCATATTACTAACCTCAGTTCATTTTAAAACTTAGCATATTGCATTCTTGGGAGCTGGAGTACAACTTCTGATACAAGGTTTTGTACTGGATGCTTTCTGTAATTGCATAATATGTTTTTGGTTTCAAAAGTTTAGTACCAAAATTAGCCTATTATCTTAGCTTATATAAATTTTTTGGAAACAGTCTGGAATGGATTGTATTCAGTTATGTGATTATCTTGGCAATAGTATACCCATCAAATATTGCATTACTTGTATAATGAAATTATTGGTTTTTGAATTGATATTCTAACATTTTATTGACATGCATAACTGACTAAATCATGCAATCAATGAATTATAGTGCATACATCAGCCAAGCTATGACAGCGCATATTATCCTTCAAATGATTAACTGAAAGGGCAGTGTGGTTTTTTTAGCAGCTAATTGCCAATTCTTACTAAATAGTTCTTCTAATATAGAATCTATTATACCATATTCATTTTTATTTTCCTTGTTAATTTAGAAATAGTGATGACTAATGATAGATGGCCAGAAATAAGCAGGCTTGAAGCCAAAAATTTAAGAAATGGTGAAGAGGTCAAAAGTGTGTGATAAAGCAAATTCTCTTATGGTAATTGAAGATGGTTACTATAGAGAAAAGCATGTGATGATGGTTTTTAAAGGGCTTCTTCAGAAATAGTTAAATTTATATAACTTACAATTCTTTAATTAAAAGGAAGGATTGATGAATTTATCTGGTCTTTGATTGGATAAACTTCTTACACTGTCTGAGTATTACTGTTAATTCAGGAAGTGTCTGTGTTATGCATTTTTTTTATGTGACGTTTGACTCGGGATGTAATTGTGCCAATCTTTTCTCCTTTAATTGAATTTCTTTTTTAGTTTATTAGAATTGAAGTTTTTTAAGTACAATGAAATATTTAAAGCAATGCTATTATTTCATTCAGCATTTTTAATATATAGTCTCTCTCGTTTTCAGAGATTACATGGATAGGTTCATGGACGAACAGGAAAATCCTCAGAATATACGAGATCGTTCATCAAGTCCTACTTCACATCTACCCATGTTTGAAGAAATCAAAAAGCTTACCCCTCTTACCAGCCCAGAGACAAATGCTGATAGCTCTACTCCTGAACTCAGCATTCATGGTTTTGATATAATGGATGGCCCTTCAAGTACCAGTACTTATAGCAATGGCGCCCTGAGTACCAGTCTAGAACAAGAAAACTCACCTAACAAAAGTCAGTCAGGTATCCCTAGTGATTGCAGTAGAGATTACATGAATGGTGATGATAAAGTCACTAGCACAACACCAGCGTTACCTAAAGAAAATGTAATCTGTCTTAATCTGGAAACTCTAGCTGTTGTAAGTGAGAGTATGACAAACCAAACAGAATCAGAGAAAAGTATGCAGATAAATCCGCCCAGTGATGTTAGTTGTTCACACATTTTGAATGATATTGCGAGATTTCATGAGGGTTGCAACTTCAGGTTTGATTATGGAAAAGATAGTGTCTCTATTGATTGAGCCCATTTCATCCATGTAATTATTCATGTTATATATATGTATATATATATATATATATATATATATATATATATATATATATATAT
>JAOUZG010003378.1:1950889-1965647 GCA_026289955.1 Argiope argentata
TTTTTTTTCCTAATATAGTCTAAAATATTTTTATAGATTTCTTTATTTTGGAAGCTCATGCATTTTAGTATTAAGCTCATAATCTAAATGGATGATAGATGAACTACCTCTTGTGCTGCATTAAAAAACTGTTTTAGGTTATCTGTTATTTATGTTTGTTATGATTTTTTTATTGTAATTACCTTATAAGTTATATAAGTACTGTTGGAAAATGGTGTACAATGAATATTACTTGCTGTTTTGTTTCAGTTATATGTGCATTTTGCATTTGATTATTAAAAATTTTGTATAATTTTATTTTGTTCATATCCATATTTATGTGTTAAATGTATGGCATTAGACATAGTTATCTTTTTTTTTGTATGACTTTTTTACATTTGAATCATGACTACAGAAAATATATCTCTAGAATTAAGATTCTAAATATTGTATAATGATACTAAGTATTGAAGTTATTTAATATTATAATTTAAAAAAGATTTCTTATTTTGATATTCTAAGCATTTAAAAGTTCGTCATTTGCTATGACTAAAAGCTACTTGCTTGAATGAATTTATTATGTTTTAATTATTAAGGAAAATATTGGTTTCGGTATATGTTTGTAATTGGAGTCGGAGATCAGAAGACAACGGAGTTTAAATGTTAGACTTTTTATAAGTGATTTTGGGTCAATATAATATTTACTATATTATGCGTGGTTTCGAAACCTTTACTTAGTTTATTTGTAATTTCTGTCTTGTTTATAAAAACGTCTTCACTCTTTTTCGGTGAGATTACTATTAAATTTTTGTGATGCATTTAATAATGTTCACTTTTAATAATACAGTACGCACCCGAGTATCTGGCCTTATGTGGCGAAAGGGCAGATCGGATTTTTAAAAAATAGGCTATGAACTAATTTCTTTTCCCCGCAATACCAGAAAACAAAGTTTCTATACCAAAACGCACGATATGTATTTTCTTACTATGCACTAAACCCTCCATTCATCTCAAGCTACGTAGTTTACGAATGTGGACTGTCCTTGGTGAAACGTAGAAGCAGTTGCCGGTGATGTGTGGAGTTAAAATAAAATGTTCTTTAGTAGATTATGCATGTTTATGCATTGCATTTTTAGAATTTGTTAGAGAGAAAGAAAGTTAAAGGATATAAACTTCACATTGTAACATGAACTCTGTATACATCACTGCGGTATACTTACAAAAACATTAAGAATATCCCACGGGGAATTAGCAAATTCTGTACGTACTTAACAGCTATAATCAGTAACAGCTGCAACTAATGAGGACCGTTGTTCACAGGCAAGAATGAATAACGAGCAGAATACTGCTAATTTCTCGTTACAATTTTATTTTGCACACGGTATGTGGGAGGCTCATAGACGCCCTCTTCCGATGTCTTTGCAAATGTTGTGCCTTGCCTTCCTCAATTAATTACGTTAAAGAAAGCTTGACCTGATAGTACGGAAGCCAGATACTCGGGAATGCACTATACTTTTAAATTTCTCAGTGAATTATTTTCATTGTGTACGAAAATTTTCATTCATGGATTTTTGTTTTTATAAAATCTGAAATACTTTTATTTCTCGTTAAATACAATTTTCTGATGTTTCAATAAGAGTCACTAAAACAGAAACTGAAGGTAAGAAATTTATTATTCATACTCATAATCGAATGAATGCATTAATTAACTGCATTTTATTCTACATTTTAAATTTCTTGAGTATTAATAATGAATACCCATTGAGAAGTCACTGGAAATATGTTAACAATTTTGGAATATATGAGATTCTCAATACCTTTTTATTAGTGTTTTCAAGGAAGTTAAGCTGAAAATTTATATTAAGTTCAATAGTCTTGAACTTTATCTTTAATCTGGTAATTAATTTGTGTGGAGATATTCATTCTTCGTCATTTAATTTGAATGCTTTGTAACAGATCAAATTCTTTTTGGATTGCTGGAGGCCTAATTGAAGTGTATTTTTCCCCACATCTTAAAATTTTACATGTCCCAAATATTTCGTGTAATCTTAGTTTTTAGATTCATCAATATGTTTGAATTCGTCTGTACAATTGTAATCATTCAATATAGCATTTCAACTTATGTACAAGTTTTAGGCCCACAATTTTTTTCCTGTTATTTTATTTATTGTTATTGAGAAGGCATAATCCTAATTAAGAAAATTTGAGGCAACATATGGTTTGGTAAATTCATCTAGATATTCATTTGTGTATGATTAACGAAGGGTACTTTGTTTTTTTCAGTGGTAATTACGTGATGAATTCGACAAGAGTATTTTATCTCTCTTAACTACTGTTATGAAAAAAATGTTAGCCATTCATTATCAGTGCAAATGGCAAATTGTATGATTTTTAAGTACCTTTGGCCATCCGTAAATAAATTTGTAAAACGATATGGGAATAAATATGGTTAAAAATTGAAATTTATTAATTCAAATAGAATTATCGTATTTCTTGTGTAATCGGAAATAAACAGCATTGAATTTTACTGTAACATTTAAAACTCATTTATCAAAAAAAGAGAAGTAATGGTGTATTTGTTTTTAACTGTGAAGTCGATCGAATTTTAAAAGTACTAACATTGGGTTTTACCAAAAATATTTTAATGTTGAAAATTAAAACATACTCTGAAATGGTAAAAAATATTTCTTATATTTAACGAAGTATTTTATTTTTAAGTTATATAAGAGACTTCCTCGTTGATCATGTTAGGCCAATTACTTTAAAATTTCAGTTTAATTGCAGAATATGTTTATTCTACCAAAAAGAGTACTAAGTAGATAAAAAGAACTAGAGTGAAAAATCATTACCTACAGATATTTTATTTGTAGACTTAATTCCGGCAGAAACCGGCTATCATTAAATGTTGCCTCATCTTTGTTGATTTTTATTTTCATTTAGACAAGAATATCAATAAAAAAATATTTATAAACTTTTCTTCATATGTGCTTTATTTCATGAGTCGGAATCTTAAACGTCAAGTGGGCAGTTTATAAACACTCGCTTTTTCATTAGTTGTTTATATTGCTTCTCATTTTGATACTCATCATTAATTCAATTAAATACGTAAAAGACATTTAAAAATGGGATTTTCTCGATGCTTTAAGTGCCAATTTTTATAATGGTTAAACTTCTAGAATTCAGAAGTGTTAAATTATGGCTTATATTTAAAGTAGAAAATCTGACTTTTTTTTTTTTTTTTTTTGTAAATAAGGGAAGATAGTCGAATCTTACTAGTTTCATTTTGATTGTTAAATATACTTAGTATGGTGAGTAAATGTTCTAATGAATTCATTATAATATTTTTCACATGTAAACTTTTGTATTAAATATTTAATGAATTATGTATTTGTTCTACTAGATGTTATTCTTGTAAAATAAACTTTTTTTTTTTTAGATTACTTGTCCAAAAAGCATGTACTCTGACAAATATCGGTAACACCTTTATAAAATTGTATGATATTTAAAATTTAGTTTCTTAATGTGAAAGAATTTCAAAAAAAAAAGTTTAAGCAGGTTTATTTATTTTATTTTCACTCCTTAATGGTGCATGTTTATATAGTTAATATTTTGTGTTTATTCTATCATCACAAATACAAAATAAAAAAAAAACTTAATTCATTTTCTTATGTATCTCTTACTTTAAAAGACCTCCAAACAATAATTATATATATATATATATATATATATTTAATATGATGCTAAAGTTTTTAAAATCAAATGAAGTTTTAGTTTTCTTTTTGTAGAAAAAAGTTCTAAATTTTGATGCATTTAGTGCTTTTGAATGATTTTTCTCTGTGCATTGCATGTTTGGTTTCAGTGCTCAGACTGGTGTGCATCTTTTTGTGGAACTTTTAGTTGCTATTTTTTTTATTGGTGTATCCTTTCTTATACGTTATGCTTTGCATTTTCCTTTATGTTGTCATTGACCATTCCTTCCTATATGAATATGCTATCATACCTACATATCTAACCATTTCCATGCTAGTTTTAGGACATAATTTTTATCTCATTAAATTAAACACACATCATTATTAACTATTTTTATTTAAATTTCGTCAAAATTTATTAAGTTTAAATTGTCCTTTGTATGTAAAATTAAATATTCACTCATAGAGCAATGAGTTTTTCAGTGAGGTGCAAAACTAATTTGTATTATGCGTATATATATGGCTAATGGACTAATAAAAGGATCAAATTTTATGAGATAGTATGAGGGTTTACACTTAATTTTCAAGACCATCGAAACTTGGGTATCTATTTCTTCAGCATTCTTCTCACTGCCTCATCAGAAATTATTTGCTGAAAACACTAAAATTGTCACCGAAAGGTAATGCGTGAACCTTGCATATACTTGTATAGGGGAAAAATGGAGATCTTATTTCATTTATAATGGAACCAGAAACGAAATCTCGGTATTATTTATTTTGGACTAATGTTTGGTACATCTTTGTTCATAAAACAAATTATCACAGATTTCATCTTAAAATGAACATTGTGTATGGAATCTTATAATTGGGTGCGTTGAAACAAACGAAAATTTTAGTAAATACGTAGTGTCATACGTCTATTTGTAAAAGATTTAAACAAAATCCATTGCCGTGGATTATTTGCTTAATGCATATGAATTACCTACACGATCCATACCTTTCTACATATTAACGATGAGTTAGTACTCACATCGGAACTTAAGATATTTTCTTGGAGTATTGGCCAAGATCTTGAAATGTTGGGAGAAAAGCTTATTGGTGTGAATAGAATTACCTAAATCTTGTGTGAAATGTTTTTGCACAGAGTAAGCATATTTATACAGATTGGTCTCAACGAATTAAACAGGTATGTTTTAATCGCCTTACGAAATATCTCGTAGCGGATGGCTAACATCTAATCGAATTGCAGTTTTGTACGTTTTAGTTGAATCTACATTTTTTTAAAACTTGGTACTTCGTAAAATATATTAAGGCTTATACTCCAATCTGAATTATTATTAAAACTCTCCCTTTCCTGTACAGATGGAACACGGAGCACATCGTTTTAAACACATCGTTGCAACTAGATATTTGGGCAATAGAACTGGAACTCAAAATCGATTAGATAATTCAAAGGAACAGTTACTTCGCACGCCTTAAAAATTATTGATCACAATGCCGATTGATTCTGAAAACCTTATCGGGGAATTAGCTGTCCTTTGCATCTTGAAAGCAAGCCGCAGTTAAAAAGAATGGAATTGTGGAACTTGCACTCAGTTGTATTTGCGCTAACTCTTTAAAAAGTCTTTTGCGCTCGCGTTGTAGGTTTACTAGAATTTAATAACCTTTGGTAGGAAAAGTTGCTTGCATGTAGAGGCACTATAGAAGAAGTGTGGAAAAAATTTATGTATAAACGTGCCATTTTTTTTCTAAAGAAGTGTTTAATGAAGTATAGGTGTGCCGTCAAATAATTTTTACTTCTGGTTATTGGGAAAATAATAAAACTAAATACTAACAATTCTTTATTTGCTACGAAAAAATACATTTTACACTGTGTAGTAATAAAGGTTTTTAGTTATACGTGTATTTTAAATTAAAATAACATTAGAGATTTCATCTGTGGCAGATTAGATGACAAGTAACTTATATTAGGATTGCAAGATGCTACTTTTGCATTCTGAATTAGAATCTTCTGCCAAATGATTTCTTAAAGAGTTTTTGGTTTTATTCATTTCTGACAATAAAGACCCTCTGGCACAAGTAAATCAAAATACTGTTAGAATAGCCTAAGCCAGCTTCTCCAAACAGCCAAATGTGACTAAAGAAATTAAAGACAAAGTTGTTTTTGCAGCGTTGTCCGCCTGCTCATTTCCAACGTTACTCGGAATCCAGCAAAAAAAGTTGCCAAAGTCCCTATTTTGTAGGTTTCTTAAAAGGCCCAGAATTTCCAATGCAACCGGATGGATGCGAGTATGAAAATGGGAAGGTGTTTTTAATGAACTCATACTGTCAGTATATATGCAGACTGTGCGTTCAGAGCAAAGGGATGTTTTTTGTAGGGCATTAAGGATTTCTATCAATTCGGCAGATAAAACCGAAAAAGATATGTGCAAACTGTAAATTAGAATTTGTGTACCAAATCCGATACCGCAACTAAGATGATCATTTGATTTAGAACCATCTGTGAAAATACGTTGAAAACTGACAGCGATGAGAACTAAAAAGTTTTTGAAAGATAACAGGGATTGTTGTCGACCCATGGACAGGGTTTAAAAACGAGAAGTGAGGAATATCCCAAGGAGGGAATAAAAATGAATAAAATATTTGAATATTCACATCATGGATTCCAACTCATCAAGGGGTAATTTAACTCTCTCACGTAAAGGGAGAATGTGAGTGGAGTAAAATCTTCGAAGGTGGACTGGAAACATCAAGGAGTGAATAGGTTGTTTTTGTATAGATAAAGCTGGAAGGTAGTATTGAACAGACATTTTTTGTCGCCGTAAATTTAATGGTAGCTGATGGCAGACAAGATAGAGACTCTCAAATGGTGAGGTCCGAAATACCCTTGAGCAAATTCTTAAGACTAAGGCAGATTGGTGTATGGTATCTTATCTACGGAAAACCTTGTGGAACCATACACCCATAATCAATGCGTGATAGAATAACCGCTTCGTAGATACGAAGCGAAGATGTGCGATCCGCTCCCCATGAAGTTCTTGAAAGAACCTTTAGAATATTCAGTGACCTGTCACACTTCTTACGCAGATGTGAGACATGCAGAAGGAAAGTGGGCCTACGATCAAATATTCCGAAAATTTTAATCTCGGGCACAACTGGAATCGCGACATTTCGAATATGGATCCAAATGAATTCCTCGCTTTCTACATAAATTAACAGTTACTTTTTTCGGGAGAAATCTTGTGTCCATTAAGACCACACCAGTCAGCTAATTAACAGCAATTTGCAGCTCGCGCTCAATTGAGCGCATACTGCTGCCTTGACAGGAAATCTGAAGGTCATCCACATAAAAAGTGCTTTGAACAGATGAAGGTAAATCATTAAGAATTTGATTGAAATGAAGCGAAAAATTTTACACTGATGATGCCTCCCTGAGGAACCCCCTCAGCTTGAATAAAAGAATCGGAATCAACATTTCCAATTCGGACATGAAATGATCGTAAATATAAAAAAATGCTTTAAGAAAATAGGTAAATTTCCTTAAAAAACAATATTTGAAAGAATGTCAAAGCGCCAAGTACGATCGTATGCTTTTCTACATCAAACAAGATAGCCACAAGATAATTTCGACGCACAAATGCGTTGCGTATTTGGGTGTCGAGTAGGATTATATTATCATATGTAGAACGCTCTCTACGAAAACCACTCTGCAACTGCGGAATACATGCCCTCTTTTCCACTTCGAAAAGAAACCTATCATCGACCACGCGCTCCATCTTGCATTAGCAATTTGTGAGTGCAATAGGTCTGTAGTTTAGAGGATTAGATGAATCTATGTCGTGTTGAGGACTGGAGCTTCGTGCCATTGTGTAGGGAACTTATGCGATTAAATAATAATAGCAGGTTGAAAATGGAACATGTGTTCAAGTGGCGAAGCGTGTTAAATGTGATTCCATCTGGATCAGGGCTGGTATCATGTACCTTACACAAGGTTGAAAAAAGTTCATGCATTTGAAATTTAGAATTGTATGGAAGGAATCTTCTGGTAGCAAACCGCAAAATCTTTCATTCTGCGTGATTCTTTATGGCCACGAAAGTTGGCAGGAACCTGTGCAAATGCTCTACCTAGAGTATTGGTACCGTCTGCTGGGATAGGAAACCGTAATAATTCCCAGTTTCAATACAGGAAATAAAAAAAAATCAGTATAAATCCCATTCACTGCTTTAACCTTCTTCCAAAGTGATTTGCTGGAGGTAGAGGATGTAATTGAAGATTCGGAGCGATCCCAAGATTCCCTTAGGCTTCTCCGGCGGATGCAGCTAGAATTGGTTTTCGCGCGCTCAAAAGCAATCAAGTTTTTTGTAGATGGGTATCAACGAAAAAAAATTTTTTTCAGCGTTTCTTTTGTTCCCTATAACTGTCACGGGCTGTTTCAAGCTTCATTCCATCACGGCCTTCGAAAATTTCGTTTTCGTGGGGATCATTTTGGAATGGCGTTATTAGCGGCACATATGATGCAATCAATGACATTTTGAGTTACTTCCGTTATGTCGCAAGACCATCGTCTCAGTAATTTCTGCTCGTTGCGTGAATGTAGTCCAGTCTACTCGTTAAAATAGAATGCGCGGAGGACAATAAGTCGCTATCAGCGTTAGAAACAATTAAAGGAAAGTGATCGCTGTTATGGAGATCACTTCCAACTGTGACATTCAGCTCTCATTTTGATGACCAGATAGCTACTGTGAAGGGTTAGCTTGGGTTTATGGAAGTACGTATTTACATTTTTATTAAGCAGACAGAGAAATGTTATTGGTAATAAATTGTTCAGTCTGTCGCCCACGAGAATTTGTACTGTCTAACCCCATAAAATACTAGGTCCATTGAAGTCTCCGAGTAATAAAAATGGTGAAGGAAGCTGGTCAATAAGGTACTTAAGTTGTCCTTGATTAATGGTATCATGTGGTGGCAAATAAATACAGCAAACTTTAACAAGTGTTCTAATATGTATTTGAACAGCCACAACCTGCAAGGTAGTGTGTAAATTAAGAGGTGTTCTGGGAAAGAAATTAGAAGTTAAAATACAAGCACCACCAGAAATATTTGATTCTGCCTTCCCACGGACAATATTATAACCACGTATTTTAAAGGAAAAACGATTCTTGAATTGCCAAACAGGAAGGATGAAACTGATTAATGATGCACTTAATGTCAACAGTTTTTAACCTTAGACCATGACAGTTTCAAGAAACGAAAGTAGCCATTAAGAATTTGGCTTAGAATAGTGTATTGTTTGTGAAACCTCGCAAATCATTGAGATTTCATCATTATGATCATCCTCAGATGGATGTAGAGATACAAGTTCGGGATTTCTAGAAGTACTATTAAAAATGGACGACAAGTCTTTATGCACTACGCCTTGGCTTACAAGTCCCAGAGCGGCAGAACTTTGTACGTTTGACTTTTTCAATTTTGTGATTAATTGTGTTGGGGAAAGGTCACGTTTGAAAAGCTTTAATTTGAGTGAATTTTGCGATTTGGATTTCTGGGATTCAGTTTTCTCAGAAACCTAGATTGACAATGTTCAGAATCAGAAGATTTTTCGCTTAAATTTACTTGAGTGGGATTTTGAGTACAGTTTTTGCAAGAACAGTTTTTACAAAAATACTTTTGCACGACCGATGCGTAACTTATGCTAGGTTTTGAAGTTTGAGACAGGACTTTTCGTTTTGCCTCTTGATAAGGAATTTGCTCCCTTAATTTTAACGGTGATAATTTCTTTTTCTATCTTCCAACGATGACATTCTCGAGAAAAGGAAGTGTGATTACCGTTGCAGTTTACGTACTTCTTTTGTGCATCACACTGCTGGCTCTCATTACCTTTCTCTGCACAACGGACGCAAGTTAGTTGCTCTCAGCAGGCAGTTTTAGCGTGTGCAAAACGTTGGCATTGGTAGCAACGTAGGGAGTTCGGAATGTAAGGACGCACGGCTAATTTCATATAACCCACTTAAACAGATTCTGGTAATTTAAGGTTTTGAAATGTTAGAATATATGTTTTGTAGAGAAGAGTTGTCCATCTCGCCTTATTAAAATACGATGAATATACATCACTCCTTCAACCTTTAAGTCATTAGTAATTTCTTCTATTGTTGTATAAAAAAGCTCTCCGCAAGTTATAAAACCTTTCGAAGTGTTCCGAGAGACATGTGCAGAAACATTAACGGGAATAGCAGCTAATGCTTTTAGTTTCATGATCTGCTTTGCTTGATCTCGAGAAAAATAAACCCAGCGAGTAAGTTCCCAGATTGAAGACAATTCATGAACAGTGCTTATTATAGTCTTTTTAACAAGGACAGGTGAAACTGAATGAAATGTTTCATTCTGTTCACTAATTCTTTTTATAATAAAAGATGATCAAAATATTTTTCCTGAAACTTTTCTTCATAAGTCTTATTTGAATCCATTTGTTGCCCACTAAAGGATTTTTTTTTTTTTTGCCCTTACGGTATTTATGGCGATTCGGGTCCGATGGCACCACCCACCACACAGTCCAATAAGGGAAGGCAGCCATCGGCTCTGGCCATCCCCAGCCTCGGCGCTTACCTCAGTGCTAGCCGGTACATATACGCTCAGAGTTACATCCGGAGATAGTGACCACCCTTAACGCCAAGCCCAAGGAGTAACCTCTTCGTATGATCCTTAGCAGACTAGCCTCTCAAGTGCCCGATTGATATACCGGGGACCACAATATACCATCCGTCTGTCTGATTCGTCACGTGGGGACTTTGGTTGTCTGTGAGAAGCAACCAGAGGGGCGACAGCTTCTCATGGAGAGCTCCCTCGCTTGCCGTCGCGGGAAAGAAACAACACGGCAGAAGGCGTAGGGGAGAATAAATCATAAAGGGAGGAAAGATCCCTGGGGACCTCGGGATTGGGTCACCCGTACTCACCTATAGTAGGTTAGCTCCTGAGGGACTGTCAATCAATGACAATTTTTTCTTTAAATAATATGTACAAAATATCTTGTATGAATTAAGTGATAGTTTTATAAAATAAAGAGTAAGTTTTGTTTCTGTATACTTGAAATTTTCTTTTAAATATTCATTTATTGTTTCAAATAATTTTTAGTTCTTGATTTTGTTATGTAAGATTAGAGGAAAAAAATAGACATATTAATGATACAAAACTGGAAGGCATGTTCCTTAATTTCTATTCTTAATTATTTAAAGTTCAAATCAGAAGTGAGAGTACTCTCAGTTTTGGAAATCATTTAATACATACTCTTTTATTAGCAAAAACTGTAAAAAAAAGGGTGGGGGAGATACCTCAGTATTTTTTTTTTTGAACCAACAGCAAATAAACTTTTTAAACATTTAGTATAAAATTATCCCCTCCCTTTATTTTCTTGGTTCCAGGGTATTATAGATACGTTTGTCATAGAAGTACCAGAGTCATCAATTTCAATCGAGGTTCAACCATTTATCAGCTTTTAATTTGGACAGAAGGTTAAAAAGATCGAGTAATTACTATTTATCACTCACTACCCCAGCGTATTTCTTTGCCATTTCATATTTAGCCTCAACAAAGACATCGAAAAGCTTGCTTCGTTCAAAAATAGTTGATACCGAATTTTTACAGTCCATTCTGTAAGGAATTCAAAGACAAATTTGTCACAAGTTATTGTCGTGAAAGCTTATTCTTCCGTTATATTTATGTTAATACATATATGTTACAGATTTTTCCTAGTGGCAGATGAATTGCCAATCACAAGTATTCACAACCTTGCCTTCATGTCTATTTTTTCCATGAAAAATGCCTTTTTTAAAAAAATTTAGAAGAGTATTTTAGTATCTCCTTTAATATTAAATAAAAGTGACTGAATTCTTTGCACAGAGAAATTTGGACAAGAGAATTCATTAGAAAAAATTTAATTTAATTTTGAAACTTTTTTTTTGAACAGAACAAAGATTAAGGATAATACAGGTTTTTAAAAAATATCTATGTGGAACTGTCTCAGCTAATCTGAAAAGGAATGTCACTTCACTCCTATGGGCGACCATGTTCTATGCATACTTAAATATTGGATAAATAATTCTTTAGAAATGTTGCAGTGATGTTTTCTGGTGCCCGTTTTAGTTTTTCTTGAATATCTTTAAACACCCAACATGCTTGTATCAAATTATGGCATATAAAATTCCTTACATTTTCAAGTCTTTCTTTTTCTTCAAGTTTTAATACTTTTACAAATATGGGTTCTAAGCTACTTTTTCGTTGTCATTAATTTACGACCCCCTAGATAATCGAATTCTCATGTTACCTATATGAAAAATACGTTTAAAAATGTTTTTTAACTTTTAAAAAATCATAATTAAAAGACCATTTTTTAATTAATTTTTTTAGTTTCAAAGAGTTATTGGACTCCCTATATTTTTGCGATTTTTCATCTACTAAACGTCGTTTGGACCTTAGGTTGTATGGTGATTCTTTATCCTGTTGAGGACACCTGGACGACACCTTGATGAATTCGACAACACCTTGTATATAATATGCTTATAAAATATGAGATCAGATTGAATTTTAAGATAATTTTTTTAATCCAACGTTTTAGAAATTATATTTATTATTTAAAATTATCTATATGAAAAATTGATGACACGTAATTGAATGTCAGAGCAAACAGTGAAGCTTGATGACATCTGATTACCTTATTCAATTTATGAATAATGAATTACAATAATCTTTACTGATCCATATAATTTGAAAAAAAATTATCACTACTTTAAAAAAAAAGTTACCCCAACATTTTCTTGTTAAAGCAGTTTTTGAAAGTCTATTTCTATGGGGTATTTTTTGTGTGTGAAGGGGTTTTTATTTCATTGTTTGTAAGGCTAGTTTTTCACGACTGCAAGAGAAAATCTTTCATTCAACTTATCGTTTTTATTTATTCCTAATTTTATCTGAGCTATTGGGAAAGGCCTCACATTTTCAGGAGATAGTGCTAAAGGAGTGCATGATATATTTAAATAGACAAGAGTTTAGATCAGAATCTGTTTTGACAAGCCTACAAAGTCTGAAACATGAATAAGGTAAGTATGAATAATCTACTTGCGATTCACAGATGAACACATAAGCTCGCCAATTGAAAACATATTCTTATTAAAGTGAAAATCCATAAACTATAACATAGGACACTTCTGTATATTATTTGGAGTCAAATTTAATAATCTAATTTAGACATATCATTTATGGTGACAGATTTATGCCTGTTAATATGCTTTAACATGCATTTGGTTATTACCTGGTTGTAATAAGTTCGGATTGGACTAAATACATCCCTGTTTCACGGAGGCATTCGATTATCGTTGTGAGGATGAAAGGTCACAATAATCATAAAAAAATTTTGTCATCTCAGTAGCAGGAATAATTGCACAAGTTTCTTGGTTGTCAAGAAGTTTAGAATTTAATTGGATATGACTGATAAAGTGCTTGAATAATTGGAAAAAAAGTAATATGAAAATCGAAAAGTTATCTCGTAAGAAAAATATGTAAACAAAAACAAAGAAAAAATTGTAAACAAAAAGAATTAATGTAAAGATTAAACATTAAGATATTGTGCAGTATCATGCATCAAATAATAGACTGAAATATTGTTCAGAAATATTTCCATTAATCGTTTAAGAATAAGTTTCTAATCTACATAGCAATGAAAAAAGGAAATTTAACTTGGGCTTTCAAAATATGCTTACTCTTCCCCCATTAAAATGGGTTTTTTTAAAGATTCGAATGGAAATTCTGTTACCATACGACGAAAGGTCAAATAAAGATAACATACAGCAATTAATATTTTCCAATTTGAGATAATTGATTACTAGTTTCCTCTAATTAAGATATATTTTACCACAGGCCTGATTAAAAGAATAACATCATGGCAAAGAAATGATCATAGAAAGTCAAAAATACAATATGGGGTTCTTTATCCTTTATATCTCTAAAATTTATTCTTAGTTAGGAATAGGGAAAAAAATCAGAATTTACGCAAAATAAAATAATTATTCTATCTACTGTATCCATAAACAAACTAAAAAATTTAAAAACTAAAAAGTATAAAATTTTCTTTAAGGCAAAATATTATGTTTGTGATATTTATTTTTCAGTAATGTTATCAGATAAATATTTTATTTATCAAAATATCCATATCTTTAAAATAATAAATTAAATTTAGTGATTCGGGGTTCATTTTTAGTTTTCCAAATAATTAGTAAAGAATTTCCCAATTTAATAGCAACAGCAATTAAAATTAACGAATTCGATACTAAAGCAGGCTCATTTTCTTAAACGCTCTCATGGATTAAATGTAAAATCTCAATTTTTGGTAACTCACACAAATGAAGTCAAAATACCACTGCTATGAAAATTAAAGGCAAGCACTGATTGGCGATCTGCGAACAAAAGGAAATCCACCTCAACTGACTTTTCAGTCTTAAAAGGGAGCATGGAACTAACACTCTATGTCCTCCCACGCCCTTGGAGATTGAATCTTTGTCTCCTCATCTGCGCCATAACTTGTGCACTCACCTTCTCAATACTAGGTATCTTCAGTCTCTGTCAATTTATATGAAATAGGGATGACGAATATTTTAGAAACGGTTATTACGTAACCAATATCAAAAAGTCACAAATATCGGTGATCAATACTTTTCAAAAAAGAGGTGTGATTTAAATCACTGACACGTTCTTGCTGGTTGATATTTCGATTTCAGGTCTTGGATAACGATAGAAATAAACAATCGATACGATCTGGCCAATGGACGCTCTCGAAGCCAATTTCAGTCATGCATTGGGAAAGTCCCTTAACCACTGATGCTCTTTCCAGGAACAGACCTCTCACAAATAGTTGTGGCGGACGGTGGGGCCTTTGATCACACGCAGAGAGCTTCCTATTTCACAAAGAGTCTACTCTCCCCATCGCTGGAAGCTATGCGAAACTTGTCTCATTGTACGAAAACTAGATTTCTTCTTCATGTATCTTCACATAAAAATATTGTTACGAGCGAGCAAAACGCACGCCAAAGGTGAAAACGCTAGCCGC